>JASSUY010036557.1:1043-24368 GCA_032466535.1 Forpus xanthops
CTTTTGATTCTCCTTCCCATTTCCCCGGGACTGGGGAAGAAAGGGGGGGGGAGTGCGCAGAGCTGTTTGAGGGACCTCAAACTACGACAACTTCAAACACCAAGCTTTAACCCCAGTCTGCAGGAAAGAAAGCCACGCAGGGATTTACAAGTCTCCAGCAGACATTCATGTGGTAGCACAAATCCCAGCCCCGTGCTTTATCACGTGGCAGCCGTGGCTTCCCAATTCCCGGCGCGACACCGGTGGTCCAGTAACAACAGCCAGACCCCCCGCCCCATACACCGCAAACAGGGCACCCATTGCACCCTTCCGGCCCTTCCCAACACCCATGGCGACCACCCCGGCTCCCCAGGGTGCCTGAGCCCGCCAGGCTCCGCCCACTTCGCCCAACTCCAGCATGGCGCCCGGCACCACTTCATCATCCCGAACCACACATGGCTGCCGTAGGGGAATTGCCAGGATCCAAGATGGTGCCAGTCCCCGCTGCTGTGTCAGAATCGGCTTCAAGATGGTCGCCGCCCCACCCCGCGCTTTGCTGCCAGGATCTAAGATGCCTTCCTCCACCGGTCCGACGTGCCTCTCTTCCTGCCGGGCGCCCCAGCGGCCCTAGGCGGTGTCTGCCCTCATCAAAGATGGCGGTCGGAAGAACCTGAGGTTATTAGGCTCGCACCCCTCGCTCCTCACCCGGTCATTGGGGTTCGCGGGCGAGATGGCGGCGGCTGAGTTGGAGTACGAGTCCGTCCTGTGCGTGAAGCCCGATGTCAACGTCTACCGCATCCCGCCGCGAACGTCCAACCGCGGGTACAGGTGAGGGAGCGTGCGGCAGCTAGGATCGCCCTGCCTCGGCTCCGCACGACACGGTGCTGGCCACCCAGCCCCTGCCCGCGGGGATGGGGCCGCAGGGCAGCCGCGGGTTGAGCCTGGGCCCCCGGGCAAAGGCGTCCTCTCCCCGAGTGGGGCCTTAGAAAGCCGTGGCCTGCGGCCTCAAGCAAATCAGGCCTGTTCCCTGTGCCTTGGGGACATACCGGCTTGAGCTGCCGGTTGTGGGTTGTCCGCTCCGAACAGCAGGAGGCCTTGCTCCGTGCTGTGGAGGAGGTGAGGGCACCTGAACAGCTTGCTCCTCCAACCTTAGCTCCTAATATGCCCGGTTCCCTGGGGTACAATGCGGTCTAATGGCACACTGAATTTGGCCTGTTGACTCTCACAGCAGCAGGGAGGAAGGCAAGTGTTCAGCATGGGTTTTTTTTTCAGGAGACATTGCAGGACCAGGGGTTAGAAGTGCTTTCTGTCTCGGACTGAAACCAGTGGAGTGCGGCTTTGCAAGCTGTGCCCACAGACTTGCTGGAGAGTGGACAGGGCTTGTTCTCTGAAGAGCTGATGGGTGTTGATGGTACTCAAGGCTTTGTCAGGCTGTTACTGCTGTGGATGTTGTGCCTGGCCACGGGTGTTTTCAGTTGTAAAATCCTGTAGGTTGGAGATTTTCTCTCTTTTTTTTTTTTTCCTTTTTTTCCCCTTTACAATAGTCTGTAGCCAAGAATTTGCTGCGATAATCAAGATGACTGTGTGTATGATGTTTTTACCTAGTGTAAGCTAGCTGCCTCTAGGTTCAAGTACCTGATTTTATTTTACAACAATGGGGTAGAATAGTAGAGTGGCTTTTCAGCATGCTATTAATTAATTTTTGTGGTCTTCCTGATGCTCACACGTCACTTATTAGTTGCTTTTGGCTTTACTATTCTAAGTGAATGTCTGAGTTTGTCTCCCCTCTTCTGCAAGCTTATAAAGGTAAAGACAGAGTTGTTCTCTGGACGGTATCTATTTCCGTTTACTCAGAGGAAAGAGAGGCCAGTCAGAACCAAGTGTGTCACTTGGCAGCAACAGAGAGGAACTGAGACCCTCTGTATTGTCTGGGGAGAGAAGTGGAATAAAGCAGCTGCATGTGTTAAAGGTTTTGGAGCAGAGACTTTTGATAAGATGGTTGAGCAGAAGTGGTTGATGGTCAGTGAACAGTTGCTTTGCTTTTCTTTTCAGGGCATCTGACTGGAAACTGGACCATCCGGACTGGACAGGGCGGCTTCGTGTCACTTCCAAAGGCAAAACTGCATACATAAAACTGGAGGATAAGGTTTCAGGTAAGGGAAAAGCTATGGCTTGTCATGACTGTGACCATGATTGCTGCTTATGAGCTTGTGCTTCTAAGCCTACTCAGAGCTATGCATGGCAGCCCTGGCCATGGTTTACCGTGGGGTTGCTCTTCTTAACACCTAGTTCTTTGTGTGCAGGAGAACTCTTCGCCCAGGCTCCTATAGATCAGTACCCTGGCATTGCAGTAGAGACTGTGACAGATTCCAGCCGCTATTTTGTCATTCGAATTCAGGATGGGACTGGTGAGTTGGGGAATTGGGTATGTGCCAAGTGTGAGGGGTGGACGAGACTTCAGTCTTATGGAGCTGGGTGTCTGTCAGGTGGATTGAAATGGTGTTGGGAGTGCTGAAAAGGCTCGATAGAGTGCCTGGAGGGGTAGGAAGGTAAGATTAACAGAGGAGGGTTCTCAAATTGCACAGATCCAGGGGCTGGGAAGGAATGTTCAGTTTCTGAGACTACCACTTGGGAAGAAGGGTGCATCCTGAAGGCTAGGAACAACGAACTGCTGTGAGCTGCTGGTGCCCAGCTGCAGGTGTGTCACAGGGAGGTAGCACAGGATGGTTTAGGAGAAGCAGAAGGATTATAGAGTAAATGAACACAGCCCAGTTGCAGGCAGGGCACCTCCAATGATGACTCCTGTCTCCTTGCTAGGACGAAGTGCTTTTATAGGCATTGGCTTCACGGATCGTGGTGATGCCTTTGACTTCAACGTCTCTTTGCAAGATCACTTCAAGTGAGTTGTGCTTTTTTGGAATGCTGTTTTACCTCTGGCCTGTAGAACATGGTGGGTGGTGGTGTATGTTCATTTAGCGCAGACTTTCTTGGGATGGTCTTGAAGCCCTGCTATGGCTCCATCATGCAGGCTGAATCCTGCAAGGTCAGATCTGTAAGTCCTAAGCTTAGGTCCTGTGATGCTACAGGTACAGTGTTAGACAGTCTCTTAGGTTTGTGGTAGTCCCAGCTTTTTACTGAGCTATACTGGGAGTAGGGAAGTAGCTGGTTTGACAGTGCAAGGTAGATCTTTGGCAGGATGGGGAGAGGAATCATGTGTGTCTGAAACCCTCTTCTGCTTTGCTGTAGGATCTTTTGTCTTCCTCTCACGTTTTTAGGTGGGTGAAACAGGAATCTGAGATCTCCAAGGAGTCCCAGGAAGCTGAAACACGCCCCAAATTAGACTTAGGGTTCAAGGAAGGGCAGACCATCAAACTGAACATTGGGGTAAGCAGCCCAGTTTACCCTGCTTCTTTCTTTGGATATGCCAGTGGAAACTTTTCCTCACTTGTTCTTTCTTTTTATACAGAACATGACAACAAAGAAAGGAGGAGCAGCCAAGCCCCGTGTCTCTGGATCAGGTGGCCTAAGCCTGCTGCCACCTCCACCAGGAGGCAAAATTGCTGTCCCTCCTATACCTCCGCCTTCTTCCACAGCCATTGCTAACCATGTCACACCTCCACCTGTGCTGAAATCCAGTAACATGAGCAGCGCAGGTAAATACTAGCGTAAACAGTCTGTCAGTCACTAGTAGGTGCACAGAGAGGACTTCCAATATCTGAAGGGGGCCTACAAGAATGCTGAAGAGGGACTTTTCATCAGGGACTGTAACAACAGGACAAGAGGTGATGGATTGAAGAGTTCTTGAAAATGAAAAAGCCCTGTAGCATGAGCTGGAGGCTCTGTGCACAATCTGTCTGGAGTCTCTTTTCTGTCCCTGCATCCAGCAGTTTATGTATATCAGTTTGAGCAGTTGTGATAGTTTAAATGCCTGTGGGTTTTCTACCTCATTAGCTTGACTTAGCTTGGTTTTGGTTTTGTTTTTAAATTTGCTTTAGATATTCTACTAGACTTAGATGCTCCTGCATCTGCATCCAAGGCACCAGCATCAGCTAGCACAGACCTCTGGGGAGACTTCAGCACTGCATCCAGGTAAACTGTGATGAAGAGAGCTGCAGACGAGAAGGGTAGTGTCCTGATGGGCACTGGAAGAGCCGTAAGTTAAGAAGATCCACTCCTTTGATTCTCCTCTCTTTATTTCAGTGCTGTTCCAAATCAGGCTCCTCAGCAGTCCAACTGGGTCCAGTTCTGAATGGTTAAAGTGGAATGGGACAAACTGATGACCAAGAGGCTCTAGAGGCACCAAATGGGATCAGAAGGGGCACAAACCAATCTAGTCTTCAATCAAAAAGAAGTTGGGACAATCCTTCCTTATTAAAACAGATCTTCAGTCAAACTGATCCCACAATGAAATCACTGAACTTAAAGAGAACATTCTCACTCCTCACAAGATGGGCAAGGAGGAGAGAAGTAGCCTTATCTCTTCCACCCCCTTGGCTGTTACATAGTATGCTCTAGCTCTTTTTGCCCATTTTTTCATACAGGGAAAGCGAAAATCCTGAAGAAGGTGGGTATAGGAGGAGGCTGGGTAGATTCCTCTGGGCTCCTTGTCCTTTAAATTTTCTCTGGTTAGACTGCTGCTTTTTGTGTCTGCTTTCAGTAGTGACTCAAGTCTGCAGCTTTGCCTGCAGTGCTGAGGGCTGCCACATTTGGCTGTGGCTTGTAAATGGAAGCTGTAAGGAGACAGGTCTTTTCTCAACACAAAACCCTTTCTGATTAATTATATCTGTGGTGAGAAGTGAATTACTCCATGCACACACAACATTTCGTCTTCTCTTTAGTGCAGTTCTTGATAGTGCTGGATGTTCCTGTGCTCCTGTGTTAGGAGTCATGCAATTCCTTGAGTAGACCTGCTGCTGTTGTGCTATAGCTCCAGGTGGACACCCCATCTTGAGGCTCCTTGTTTGACTTGCAGGTTTACTGGAGGAAATTCTCTCGTATCTCCTGCTCATGCAAAGGCCTCGTTGTCATTGAGCCATTTCATTGAGCCACCAGGTAATCCCACAACTGAGCATTTCATGTTCCTGCACCACTATCCTGAGCCCTGGCCTTGTGTTGTGACTTGGCACTGTGTTACAAGTATTGCATAACCATGCCACAATAAGAACTATGGTGGGACAGTAGGTTATTCTTACCCTTTTCAGCTCGCGCTTAGAATAAGCCCAGTCTTGAGAACTGTGGCAGCAAAATTTCCCAACCTATGTTCTTTCACGTGGCTTTTCTGAAGCTACTTTCTAGTGATGTGAGCTGGTTATTGTAACTTGGATTTTTTAATTTCTTTTTTTTATTAATTAAATTTTTAATATGCCCCAAGCCCCATTTGTGCTTTAGGAGGTTAGAGATAAAAGGCCCTTACTATCTGCTGTTCTCTTTGTGGGAGTTTCTTAAGTCCCTTTGGTCTGGACAGTGTTCCATCCTCAGCAGCTATGGCTGTGATCTGGGGTGTAAGTCTGCTGATTGTTCTAGGCAAAGCCCACAGGCAGGATGGAGACATCACAGTGCCAGCTACCCTGTGTGGTAGCTGATAAGCCACAACACTGACTGGGAAGGCCATCTCAGTAACTCTTCTGAAGCTGTACTGACATACTAGAACATTAGGGTCTTGGTACTTCAAGTAGAAGGCTTCTTCCTGCTTTGATCACTCAACCAGCAGTAGCACTTTTGTAACTGGGACACGCTGCATGCAAACTTGTGCAAGTAAATTTTTCCCTTTGGGCAAAGTCTTCCTGGTGAGGCTTTTAAAAGAGAGTAGTTAGCTGCAGACACCATGTACTTGCAAAGGTGTCTTGGCCTTTTTGACTTCTTTTCTGCACCGAAGGCATTTTGGAGATGAAGTTTCACGTAGACCATCCCTCTGGGAAGCAAAATTCTTGAAAATAGCTCTAAAGCTGCTGTAGTTGCACTTATGGAAGTGGGGACCAGACTGCTCTTGGATGTATTTTAAGTAGTTATTTGATTCTGATCCCCTTTCTGTCTTGGTGTTTCCAACCCTGCCGTCACTCCTTCAATCTCGTACTTTCTGCCTCTCCTGATTCTGTGGGTGGCTGTTAATCTGCTGGCAAAGTCATGGACTCTGCTGGTTGGTTTTTTTTTTTGTTTGTTTTTTGTTTTGATGGGGTTTTTTATTTGGTTGGTTTTTTTTTTTTGTGTTTGGTTGTTTGGGTTTGTTTT
Source organism: Forpus xanthops (assembly GCA_032466535.1). NCBI lineage: Eukaryota > Metazoa > Chordata > Aves > Psittaciformes > Psittacidae > Forpus > Forpus xanthops. Next base: position 7,251 of record JASSUY010036557.1, read on the forward strand.
GATTTGTTTTTTTTTTTTTTTTTTAGAGGGTGGTGGTGGTTGTGTTTGGTTTTTTGGTTTTCTCTCAAGTTGTTGTGAGGTCCTGTCATTTCAACAATGTATCAGTTCCCCAAACCAAGGAAGTTCGTAATACCAATTAACAGCTAAGTAGGAGCCTCTTCTGTATTGTCTTAGTATTCTGGAGATAATATATTATGTATTTGAAAAGCTGAAGAAGCAAAAATTAAAGGTATATGTATATAAAGCATAAGATGTACTGGTGCAAATGATAATTAAACAAGTAATATCGGGGAAAAGAATATCCTGAGTCTTCCAAGTTGTTGAATTGTTGCTTTGGAAGCCCTTCAGATTGGAGGTCTTTATATCTCCAGCAAGATCCTAATAGCCTACTTACCTTTTTGCAAGTGTGCTATCGCCTGCAGGCTAGAGGAGCAACTTTAGGAGTGAATGGGTTCAGGCTGTCTTTGAGTGAAGAAGTAGGAGCATGGAAGGAGGACACAAAAATAACCTTATGGCTGTTCTAAATAAGGTAAAAAAAAAAAAAACCAAACAAAACAAACCCAAACAAAACAACAATATGGAAACAGCCCTGACTGTAGGGGATGGTGTGATGCTTGATAAGAATGTGGATAAAGCTAGGTAAGTGAGAAAACATAGTTGCCCTGCTGTTTGGCATTTTGGACATCAGAGACTTCTACACCTCGCAGATGTTTTAAGAATAGATTCTTGCCACGCTTGTAAATGGGCAGCAGTCTCTGCAGAGGTGAGCAAGGGGGGCTGAGTGGGCCCTTTATCAGGGAGCAGCAAGGGCAGGTTGCTCTGAAAGGGAGAGCAAGCTGTGAAGCTGGGTCACAGCAAGGCAAGCAGGAGCAGTAACCTTGTTGACAGAGTAGCAGTGCCACAGTATTTCATCAGGAAGATAGTGGAGGTCAGGATGAGGATTTGGATCAACAAAGTACATGGCCAGGTGATTGGCATGAATGCACTAGCTCAGGCAGAGATTAAGGGTGAGAGCCTTAACTGAGATAAGCTTGCCAGCAAACCATGCTGAGATTTCTCAAAGCCAGATGCCAGTATTATCCCGTGTCCCCATGTCTTTCCTCAGTGAGGCTTGCTAGACTGCAACAGCTTGATGTGTCTTTTGTAAATCTTCTCCCCCTTCTTGATGACCATCAGGAACAGCCTTTCCATCTGCAAGGGGAGAAGTTGGCTGTGATGGTAAGGTAATGACACTTGTGACCAGGGCTTGCAAGCTCAGTGTAACTCATGATCACATGCTGCTATCTGCTGCTGAATCCCCCCTTGATGAGGGGCTTGCAGCAATCCCTGGGCTCAGCCACTGTCTCCAGGGTCCAGCTGGGCATCTGGCAGTTGGAAGGCAGGTATACAGTCAACCATTTCCTAGCACCCGGCTACCACTGGTTCTTTGGCTCTCTGAAGAGAAATTGCATCTGGCATCTGTAGCAAGAGCATTCTGATTCCTACAGCGACTTCTCTTTGGCAGGGAAGAGCTGTGTCTGGGAGGGACATGTACAAGTGCTGGACACAAAGCAGAACTGCAGCATCTGGAGATGTTCTCAGGGGCATCTGCGATAGGAAGGGAAAGAAAGCAGTTTTGACTTTAGCATGCAGGAGACGTAAAGAAGGCGGCGGTAGGCAACCATAAGATGCCAGAACAAGAGCTTTGATGGGTCTGGTTTAAAATGGACCAGAACAGCTTTGCATGACAGCAGAGTTTGTATTGTTTTTTATTGACTGCTTCCTTCAGTCCAATGGCAGCTTTGCTTTCATGCCCGCCAGTACCATAGCTTGTAATTCAAATGCTTTCCTGAATGATGACCCCAGTCAATCTAAAGATTGTTATTTTCTTCATCTCTCTTGACAGGTTGGCAGTAAAGGAGCTGATGCTTCCAAGTGTAACCCTGTTTTGCTATCCTAATCCCTGCTGCTTCATTGCCGTCATGCACAGACAGAATAGTGTAAGGCTTAGAATGAGGTGTCTAAGAGCAGGCACATATCTCATCTTGTGATCTGCCAGTGTGCCTACATGCACGTGTGTACATATGTTGTCTTCAAAGTTTAGCTCATAGGAACTGAACTCCTAGTCTTTTTTTAAAGTGTAGTCTAAACATTGTCCATAAGCACTGATCATGGTGTTAAGCAAACTGTTCAAAGATGTGTGGAGATGCTACATTAGTAGTACTAAACAAGCCATCACTTTGTTTAGCTGTCAGGGGCAAGGAACTGGATTCCAGTACCAAGAGGAAAGGGATAAGAAAGCATTTTCTTTGGAGAATATGTGCTAAGGTGCTACAGATGCACAGCATTATAGACTCTGTGTTTGGCCCAGAGTTAGGGACTGCTGTCACTAATACCTAAAGCTGAAGTCAGTATCATGGGTATGTTTACCAAGTATGCTTGGAAATGGCTGCTGGATATTTTGGAGGCAGAAGAACAGGAAAAGTCCTTATCAAAATATCCTGTACAGAAATAGGTTACTGTAAGTGGAGAACCTGCCCTGAGTAGCCTGGTGTGGCTTCAGAAGTAGTCCTGCTTTGTGCAAGGTTTGAACAAGATACCTACACCGTAAACTATTTCCTAGCACAATTTTTGTGCTAGGCTCTGGTGAGGTGGGTCCTGCAATGGGCTGGCAGTCTCTGGTGAGATGTCTGACATGCAGGGTTAGTAGGTGTTGGGAAGCACTGAAAGTGATCCTTCAGCTCAGGGAGGGCAGAGGCTGTGCAAGGACCAACAGGGTGTGCTGTGCTTGCCCACTCTTAAAATGCTAAATATGCAGATAACTCTGAATGAGAGGCAGAGTCTAAGAGACAGGGCCACGGTGCTGCAGGCCAGCGTGAGTGAGTCAGCAAGGAGTACATCACCTTCTGTATCAGTTGCCACTGTCCTGCAGGGAGTCAGCAGCAGGGCCCTTCCTCCTCTGAGTCAATGCTGGCTCTGTGCTGAAGGCTTGCACCCAGGAGCACCTTTTGCCCACCCTTCACTTTACTGCGCAGATGCTGACTTCAGCGTGGTAAAAGCAGGTGATGTGATCACCTGGGGAGTGTGCGCTTCAAAACCAAAGTGATTGTTGATGTCTGTGTCATGAGGAGGCTACTGTGTGTGGTTGAACTGAACAGCTAGAGTACTCACTGCCTAGCATTAAAACCTTCCCAGCATATGTCAGTGATGCAGTGCCAGGAAGTGCCTGGCTGAGTTGGCTGTACTCCCTGGGTTTAATTCAGCTTTATCCAGTTGTTTCCAGATGGTGTTTGTCTTGTCCCATCCTGACTGGACATGCAGGATAGCTGCATTTGCTCCGGAGGCAGGTTGATGTCCCTTGCCCAGATGCTGGCTGGTGAGAGCATAGCAGACGATGGGTGCAGAGGCTCCAAGTGGCATGCAGGGCCTCCCTGGCCTTAGAGCACAGGGTAGAGGACTGGGCAGGCAGGCTATTTACAATCTTCCTGCCAAATCTACCCTTGATGCTCGGAGCAGTGTGAGGGAGCCACGCGATGCCCGTCTGGGGTCTGGGAGGTTTCTCCTGCTGTTCCAGTGCCATCTGGTGGGGCAGTCTAACCAGTGCAGCTCTCTCAAAAGCCTCTCTCCGAGAGGCGCATGGAGAGAATAAAAGGGAAACAGCTTGAAATCAAATCTGCAGTCCTAAAGTCACAGCATGGGTCTAGGAGACCTTACCTTATACCTTCTATGCTTGCCTGGCAACTGTGGTTGTTTTCTGGTTTTGTGCTTTTCTTCCCACTCCCCATGAGCTCCCTTAAAAAGGGGGATGAAGTGCATTCACCTTACTGAGCAGAGGTGCAGCCAAACTGAATCCAAGACCATTGAGATCTGTGTGATCCATGGACAGAACTAACAATGAAGTAGGAAGGATTGCTTCTGTGGGGAGGTATTACGTAGCTACGGCTTGTCCATGTAAGTCATATGTGCCTGCTCTGACAAGACAAACTTCACAGCCCTGCCTCTGAAACAGGCCACAGGGTCTGATGAGGGCTTGGGATATGGCCCAGGTTTGGAGTCAGATGTGCACCTGGGGAAAGCAACTGCAGAATCTGGATCTGATCTCCAACGGTTTCTGGCCTTTACACCTGTGGCTCAGATCCAAAAGAGGAAGGGGGTGAAGGTGCAGTGTTCCTAGTAATAGCTTAGAACAAAGCTGTGAGATAATACATCTGAAGTTGTCCTGTGTTGGTTTTGTTTGGATAATTTGTTAATTAGGGAAATAAACCATGTCTCTTCTGAAGAAACAGTCCTGGGTTACTGCTATAGGTAAAGAAGTGGGTTGGGGCTTCTTGTCTGTTTAGAAGTTTCCTGGGTTCTGTTCTTCCTTCTCTTATTTCTTCCCTTACTGAGGGATTTTGGGAGCCTATTATCACAGATGAGCACATGATTTGCCTTTCTGAAGCTGATTGCATTTGGGCTCCCTCAGCTCAGACAGCTGTGGGACATGGTCTGGAATGCTTGAGCAGCTGTTGCTAAAACTTGGCAGAGATGTGAGCAGAGGAGGAATGCACAAACTCTTTTATGTGGACGAACATTTCTTTCTCATCTCTCCTACTTTTCTTTCCTTACACCATATTCTGCATGGGACTGTAACTAGCATTTTGGGGAGTTGCTGGTCTCTGTCAAAGTGCTAGAGTGTTACTCTGGGTGGTTTTCCTCAGAGAACAGTGTTGCTGCTGACTCAGGCCTGCTTATGGTGAAGTGCTGGCCCTGCCAGAAATTAGTGTGGCTTTGTAGTGCTACCTTCTGTTTCATCCATCCCTCTCTCTGCTCCTGTCTCCCTTTCTCACTCTCCCTTCAGTTCTTCCCTGTTGCCTCTTCACCTCTGGCTCAGATGTCATTTTCTCTGAGCTTTCACAGATCCATGTAACCCATTTCTTCCTAGGTCTCCTGGTATGGCTGTATGGCTCCCTGGTTCACTTTGTGTCATCAGCAGGAGTACCTGCCTTCCAGAAGAGGTCTCTTCCCTGCAGCTCTGGCCAGTGTTGTCAACCTTGCATGAGAAGTGGGTAGGATGCCTTTCTCTCGGCTCCCAGCAGCCTGCAGTGCTTCATCATTGTCCCCTGGAGCTGGGGAAATTCAGCTCCTGCAGTGAGAACTTCAGCATCCTGTCCTAACCAGTTCCTTGCAGCAGGATACACAGTGGGATCTCTTATTGCTAGATCCCCTCTAACCAGCCAAATTCCTCAGGAGTTCTAAAGAAGATCTCTTGATTACATATGTGCCATTCCTTACTAACTACTCAGTGTCAGGCCTTGGGGCCCCATTCCCCATGCTTTAATGCCTTTTTATGTTCTTCTCTTGGCAGTAAGGGCTCTGCTCTCCATGGCCTTTGTACTTAGGAGAGAAGCAATGTGGTGTGGAGAGAGAAGACCAAGGGGGCAGCACGCGTTCACTTTTGATGCTCTTTTCACCCAGGTGCAGCGACAAAAAGCCGGTGTTGGGCTTTGGCTTTATCTGAATGAGCTGGAGAATTATGGTAGCTAGAGGGTGCCATAAAAGCAGGTGATGCAGAGCTATTGTTTCAGTGGGCACCCATGGTCCAGGTAAGATCAGAGCAGAGAATTTTATGAAAGGACTGCATGTGGGCTGTGCTTGAGTAAGTCTTGTGAGAAGATCTTGTGTTATCAATGCTCCATTCAAGAAACTGAACAAAACCACACATAAGGTTGAGTGATGATAAATACTTGGTTACATGAATGACAGTAAACTGAGAAAATACAATTTGGCTAGAAAAATTTCCCCCTGCTTCCTCCGCATTTCTTTCTGCCTTTTTTTTGCTGTCTGCTTTTCTTTCCAGAATCCAGCAAACTGCCTTCCCTGTGTCTGTGATTCTGCCACAAATGGCAGAAGACTGCTTCCTAAAAGACTGCTCTTCTGCCAAAGGTCGCCCCACTGTCAGCCCAGCTGGTTGGGGAAATTAGAACCTGCTCAGAGGGTGCAAAAAACATCAGCAACAACCTTCATGCTGTTGGCTGCAGAACCTGAAGCTGTGCTCTCTGCACCTGGCCAACCTTCACCCGCTAATGCTCTGGACAAATGATCTAAGAAAGACTACATTGATATCAGTGCCTAAAGAATAAAAGCAGGGCAAGCATACAAATTGTTCTGCTTTAATATTTTGCCCCATAACAAATGTGATCAGAATAGGAACTTGCTAAGTTGGGTATGGTTACTTTGCATGAAGTAAACTCTCAGTGCATTTCTCTCACATTATTTTTTGTCACTTTCCACCTTTAAGACAAATAAGCTTTCAGGATGCCCAGCATCCAGGATAAAGGAGTCTATTGTCCTAAGCTGTGTTTGTGAAGAACCATCTTCCTTCATTAAGTGACTCCTTTTATCGCCTATAGTTCTTGTATTGAAAGAAACAGAAATGACTCAGTCCTCACTCAGTTTTTCCTTGGTGGTTCTGTAATCCTCCATCTCTTCCCATCTTCAGGGTAGAATTATCCTATCTCTATTGTTCTTTATGCATCAGTCATATGCTACACCATTTTTTCACCCATTTCTTTCTCTGAGCCTTTCTGGACCTGCTGTACACTTCTTCAGATGGTTTGAGTTACGAGGACATAACAGTAACAGTGTTATAACAATAGTTTCATTCTCTGTACCTTTTTCACTGGGCCTGATGTTTAATTTGTTCTCATTCTTCCTCAGAACAGATTTTCTCACACAACTGTTACAGTCTGAGATTTTTCTTTATGTGTGCCAATAGTTACCTCCAAACCTACTATTTTATGTATGAAGTTGGTGCTTTCCTAAAGTGCTTTGCTTCATTACCTGCTTCCTTAAAGATCATTGCTTACACACACATGACTCTGCCCTTTTATCGCTCTGCTGCTTGGTCTCATCTTTCTGCAGTTCTTTGCGACTGGCTCTTGAGTAACTGCCCTGATCAATTTGGTATCATTAGCAGATTCTGTCATATCATTTCTCTTTGCCATATTGTTTAAGGAAATGTTAGTGTGTATCCTATTAGAGACCTGGTAAAGTCCTGTAGGTGCTCTCCTTCCACTGTGAGAATTGACCATTAATTCCTACTCACCTTTTCTGACCGCTTATCATGAAAAGATCTTTCTTCTTATCCCATGGCTGTCCACTTTCCTTAGAAGTATTTGCTGAGAAACTCAGCAGATACCTAGATTATTCTCATGCATGATAAGTGATCTCTTCAAAGAACTACAAGAGGCAGAATTTCCTTGCAAGTCTTGTATAGGCTCTTCCCAAAGATCACCATACTTATATACATCTATTCATTTATTCTTTTGTAATAATTTCTATTGGCTGCTACAGATGTCAAACCTTTAACCTCCTAAATCTCCCTAGACTTCTCTTCTCCCCATACTTTGATACATTCCTTGCCATCCTGTGGTTTGCTGATTAAAAGGCAATTTAAGGTGAGTCCCACTGCTATTAGCAAATGTTCCCCCTGTGTTTCCTGGGAACCCCTGGGACCATTTTGTCCAGACCTACTAATTCCATACCTTTTGTACAATCCCTTTTATTTTGAATAAGTCCTTTGGTTTAGTTGTGTTTTACCTTTGCTTTGTTGTGTTTTAACACTTACTGGAGGTTATGATCACTTCAGTTTTCCTCGTTTGGATGCAAGGTCAGCTTGTTGACGAATGCATACTGATAATCCCTTTGCTTTGACATTCTAGCCATGTCAGCTTCCTTTTGCCTTTTGTCAAATCTTCTAAAGAGGTACTAGGTATTGGCTTTGGGCTGCCAATGTGATGTCCCTGTATAACCTCCATGCCACTTAATGGTGACTAAATTTGCTCAGCTGCCCCTTTCCATGTTCTGGCTGGCTTATAACAAGTGTCTCATTTCCCTGCAGCTTCCACCACAGCTGTGCTCAACTTCAAAAGGTGATTCTTTTTTTTTTAAGGAATGTGTGGGATCCCAGCTTTAGGATTCAAGTCCTTGTCTCTGCTTATGAGCTAAATTTTAACTCACCTGCTTCAGCTTGATTTTCAAAAGAAGGCATGTGCAATGGTGCTGTCTCCTGCTGTTACATGAACCTGCTTACTAAATTGGGTGAAACTGGCTGTGAGGTGAAAGGCTTGCACATCCTACTTTACCTAAACTTCATCAACAGGTAGGGGAGAAAGAGTGTTAGTGCTTCTGCTTCTTTCTGTTTGGGTTAGCTAGCCAAATGGTACCCACACAGCTTGCAGAGCAACCAAATAAAGGCAGCAGCTAGAGTGCAAGGAAGGGAAAACAGTACTGTTGTGTTGAGCAAACGCAAAAGTCCTAGAAAGGAGCTGGGGCTCGTAAGGTATGTGGGAATCCAGAGAGTGGGAAGTACCTGGCAGTGCTAAGTAGGGTTTAGATGAAAGATATTTGTGGGGAAGCACACATATTGTGGGATGACAAGGGTGTTCTGCATGGGGTGGGCAGAGCACAGGTGGAAGGGGAAAGGAGGACCTGAGGAACAGCAGGGGGAATGCAAGGAGGTGTGAGGTTCTATTTATTTATTTATTTATTTATTTATTTATTTATTTTAAAGCAAGGTTTACTTCCCCCCCCATTTTCAGTCTCACAAATAACTGCCTGACTCCCTTCTCCATTTACGTGCAATCAGTATGTATGGAATTTAAAGCACAAATTTTACTGTTTGGAATGCTACCTCACTGTTGTTGCTCAAGGGCCCAGCATTTGTATCCTGTGGAAGTATTATTCAGGGTTGAGTTTTGACAGCAAGCAACAACTCGGATGGCTGAGGTGGAAGAATTGAGCTGTCTGCTGATGTTTGAGCATAATCTATTGTGTTCTAATAAAATCAACAACTACATCTTGAGTTTGCATTTGAAATGCCTCAGCTGTGTCTGGAGATGTTTCAGTGGCAAAAAGCTCATAAAGATATACTGTGACTTCCTTCTCTATCTGCTGATTGTGTTTCCTGTGTTTCTTCATGGTGTAAAGCTTGAAACCCTGCAGGGAAGTAAGCCTTTTCCCCTGTTGCGGTTTAGTTGGCCAGAACAGGAGGGAAGCGCATGAAAGATTGCTCTGACTGAAATCTCAGTTTGAGGCATAACTAGGTTTCAGCAAACACTATGGGAAGCTTAATTCCTGTGAAAAGGCCAAGCCTGAAGACAAAAGAAAGTGCTGGAAGGACGCTGGAAAGAAAAGCAGGCAGCATGCATCTTCCCAAGGGACCAGGCTGTCCTGTAGCTGTTCTGTAAAAATTGCTGTCTTTGCACACAATACAAAAAGGAGAAGTGAAGCCAGCTCAGTGCACACGAATCATGAGGAGGCCCCTTGCTAAGGAAATCCAGCTACATATGCCTTGTTCATATGTACATGGGGCAGATTCTCCATAATCTGTGACAGACTTCCCTTCCTTGCCTCTCACCTTCTGCTGCATTGTTCTCCTCTACTGTCTCATGCATATTCTTCCTTGCACTGTCTTATCTCACCTTAAGCTCAGCCCTGTGTACCCTCTGTGCTAGCTCCCTGGATGTCCTGCTAGCATCTCAAGTCAGGAGGGAAGAAATTCCATCTAGGCAAACTAACCAAGCAAAGCTTTCTCCTCCTTCCTTCTGGTTGGAGACATTACTGTAGCTTTTCAAAACTTAGAGGGGGCTTACAAGAAAGATAGAGATTTTTTACCCCTACCTGTAGTGACAGGCCAAGGGGCATAGGTTTTAAACTGAAAGAAGCTAAATTTAGATTACCTATAAGGAAGAAATTCTTCATGATGAAGATGATGAGACACAGGAACAGGTTGCCCAGAGAAGCTGTGGCTGCCCCATCCCTGGCAATGTTCAAAGCCATGTTGACCTAATGGATGGGGCTTGGTCCAGTGGAAGGTATCCCTGGCTGTGGCAGGCGATGGAACTGGATGAGCTTTAAGGATCCTTCTAATCAAAACTGGTTTGTGATTCCTGAGGCCTATCTGCTGACTGAACCATTTTTCTCCAGGGTATCCTGACTCACTGGCATTTCCTTTCTGAAGTCTTCCTGATTCAGTGTGCATCTCAGCAGCCATTTCCCTTAAACACCTCCTTTAAACATCTGCCTCAGCTTGAAGTCAGACTAAGCAGTAGTCTGACATTTTCCTCCAGGTAATATTGGAGACCTTTACCAGAAAGCAGAAAGGGGAGATAGAAGACAGTGTTGGAGAAAAAAAGTATAAACCATCCCTTTTCAGCCTCAGAAATGGAGCTTGACTCCCCAAAGCAAACACTACTCTGAATTTCCAAAGGTTGTGGTAGAAAGTTGTCTGTGTGTGCTCTTCCCAGCAACATTTCAAACCAGCAATAGTTTTACTTCTTTTCTTCCTACTTCACTTGTTCTCCTCCCCAACCATGGCCTCATTCTTCTCTATTTCTTCTTGAATATATCAAACTTCTGATTATTTTTATTCCTGTGTCTAAGGCTGAAATTCCTTAGTCTCACTTTTGAGGCAGCTCCTCTTTTGTGATTTGTTCCACTGCCAACTGGGGCTGACTTCCCAGGATGAGATACAGCATGCAATATTTGATTTAGCAAACACATCTTAACCACAAATGACAAGTGAGGGCATAATGCATTTTACACATGGATATGATGCAGCTTAAACTAGGCTAAGATTTGGGGTAGCTGAAAATCTAAGGGCAATGGTAGAATGACTAACAGACTAAGAAAGTCATGAAGATAAGGGAAGGAGAGAGAGTTAAAAAAGGAAGGATGGAAAAAGAAAAACAAACTAAGAGATCTTAAAAAGGAAATCTATCAGCTGAGATTCTGACATGGGGAAGTAAGAATGCAACTTCCTTTTCAGTTCTAGTTTCTCATTTATCTTTTCTCTCTCAGGAGTTTCCACACTGTCAGGTCTGATGCCTTGGGCTAAGAAACAGAGCATTTTTGAATTCCCAGGAATTCTTAGGTTATCACCAGTACTTCCAGTGTTCAGCACAGCCTTCTTTGACAGAGAGAAGGTGAAGGAGGAGATGGGAAAGGCTCAGTAACTTATTGGTGTCTCCCTCTGGAACCAGACACCTAAAAGACCCACGTTTTACGTGGCAAAACTGAAGACAGGGCCAGTGATCACAGTGTGATTAAATGGCATCAGAAATCACTTATGCTGAGGTGAAGTTCAAGAATACATCACCAGCTGCAGTGGTCAAAGGTAAGGATGGGTTATTCAGGGGCAGGGGGCCTGGAGAGAAGGGGGCTGAATTATAGGGAACAGAAACTGATTTCAGTGACTCTGCTTCTTACCTGGTCTTGACAAATGGGTGAGAAAAATGAGCTGTTTACCACTAGATGAGCAGGACTGCAGGATTTTTTTATGCAATGTAGTCTTGAATGAGATAGTAATTTTTAGACAAATGCTGAGTACCAACAGAGACTGTGATTTATTGTAAATAATCTGACCTGCCACAAGGGTTGAGTGCCTCCTGAGGCAACAAATGACAGCAAGTAAGCCCTGGCTGCTACTGCTCTTGCCTGTGGGAGAGTAAGGCTACAGATTCCTGCTCCTGAAAAGAGCAATAGTAGAGAACCAATATGCCTCCTTATAGTAGAGCAGTCAGTTGTCCTCTGCAGCTTTGTGAGAGGTGACACTGAATGCAGAAACTTATAGCGTCCATTGTTCTTGGTTAAGAACTGATTCCTTGGAGAAGAGAGGGAACTGAAGTTACAAGGAAAAATGGGCTTGAACAAAACACACTAAAATATACAGGGGAAGAATTATGCAAGATCTGTGGAAAAATCCAATTCTGTGATTGATGTCTACCACTCCTGAAAAATAATGAACACGTCAAACAAACAGATTTATATGGCTATTAAAAGTCTTGGCTGTAAAATGGTACCTTTTCTGAGCTCTGTGCAAATTTAAGTCATGTTCTGATGAGTATGTGTTGTGTAAGCGTTATGCCATGCACAGGAACACACAGAGATATTCCATAAGTGGCTCATTTCTTCCACCCTTAGATACAGACCCCACACAACAGCAGGTTCCAGAGTGGTTAAAGTATGTGTGTGTAAATGAATAAATGAGTGAATAAATAATTGTTTACTGCTGCTAAGGATATTAATATGCCTATTTACCGCTTTATCTTAGTTTTGTAATTTCAAGCAGAGCAGGCATCAGCTCCAGGATATTTCCTGCCTGCTCTGAGGCATGTGTCATGGAAATAAAGAATGTATGTACTCCTGACTGACTTAAAAGTCACTGTTTTCAATGCACCAAGATGAGCTGGTTCTGGTTACAGCTAGCATTTCCATCATGGTGAGCTGGGATGGTGGAAGTTCTTAACTGAACAATGACCTGTTCTAAAGAACCTTATCAAGCCATGTTTCCTTGAGCTGCTGATGCTGCTTGTGCTGTGGGTTTGGGTATGTAGCTTTGAATTCAGATAAATGACCAGTAGTACCATTGTGTGCAGTGCTAATATCTCTCACACAGCTTCATGGTATGCTCATGAGAGTTATGATTGAAAATTGTGGAAAGACTGGGGGAGTCTTGCTGCTCTGAACTCCTTCTGAGTGCTTTTTCTGGCCATGCAGACTCTGTGTTGGTAATAGCCAAGCACACCTGGGTTTTCTCATTTCGTAGCCTCTTCCAGTTCGGCTCTAGATATACCAAAATTGGCAGTCATTGTAAGATAGAGAGGAGAGGGCAGCAGCTAATAAACACACAATCTGTGGCAAGAGATGGCAGAGAGTATGGGGGGTGAAGGGGTGTCACACCACAGTGCAGTTTGGGTTCCCGTATTTCCAACCAGGTTGCATGTGAGTTGGAGTTGCATGAGATGTTAGAGTTACATGCTGAGTAATCAGTATATGCTTATCATGTTTGTTGTGCTGTGATCACGCTGGACACATTGTGAGCATGCATGCTAACTGTAGGAAGCATTTTGCAAGGAGATTAGTCTACTGAGTATGCAAAGATCTATTGCACTTCAGTTGTGTTGGTGAGGTGCATACATACTGCAGTGTTCTCTCCACCACGTGGGTGTGAGTGAGGGGTGCACAGGATGAACAGTCGATCTATAGACATACAGCACATTGAAAAATCGCTTGGACTGCTCAGATTCACTGTTTGAAGTAGATGGCTGGACTCCAGATCATGACCAGGGTCCTTGTTTTCCCTACAGATAAAAGCTCTGGCTAGAAAAATATGATTTGGGCAGGGACATCTGGGTCTTGTCGGTTTCTGAATGTTTTCTGATAATGAAAGATGATGCTTTCTGCCCTGATTTAGCAATCTGCCCCAAGCCTTTGGGAAGTAGTCAAAAGGCTTCCCCAAACAAGTTTTGGGAAATCATGCTTACTAGGCATGGGTGGCAGGCACACATGGCCGCTGGCAGACTTGAGGATTTCATGCTGAGCAATGAATGAGGTCTCTCTAAAGCTTATTGGTAATTACAGCCTCTCATGAAACTTATTCACTCCCGTCCTGCACTGATGGCTGTTTCTTTACCTTCCTGTTTTCCCTGGCTCGTGTACCTGCCACAACCCAGAACAGTCTCCTAACAAGTATTTACTTCTCCTTCCCTTTGACCCATTCTTCGGCCTGCTCCAAAAACTTCTTCAGTTCTGTCAGTGTCCCTCTAGAGAAAAGTCAAGTCCTGGCAAGTCTGAATCTGAGCAGGATACTTCACTGAGGCTACTGGACACAGCCCTCTGTTCTTCTCAGGCATCCAGCCAAGCACAGCCTAGTTTTACTGCAGCAGCTCCCTAAACCATGGGTCAGGAAGCAGGCATAGAAGGGGTTTGGTTTGTTTTTTTAAATCTTCGAGTGATTCTGTAGCATCAGAGCTTTGCACATTTTTTGTCTCCTGTCCTCATTTGGCTTACATCAACCTTCTATACAGGAAGTCCAAAAAGCTATGAAGGAACTAAAGCAGGCATAAGAAGTTTTTTGGGGAGAAGTAAGCATGTGAATATCTCAATTATCATGGACAGAGCAATGGTGTATTCAGCAACTTTAGGCTTAATCTAGAAATACATGGTTTCAGTCCAGATCTTGAGGCTATGTGATGACCTCTTCCCCAAACATCACCAATTAACACTGCTAGCTCATTAGCTGGTCTGGGGCTGTGAACACTGTCCCTGACCTCCAGAAACCACAGAGGTCCCCTGCTCTGTCCCAGTCCACCCTTCCCTGTGCTGTGTAACTTCCACGTCAGAACTGAAATAGCATTGTTTTGGAGTAGACCCCCTTGAGTTATGTACCCTTGGTATGTGGACTGACTGAAGCACAGTTGACTGTGGTGTTGTGTTTGGTGTGTTCCTTCACTTTTAGTACCTCCTGAGACAAAGAAGCAAGAGCACCATCCCCAGAAATACCCCCTATGGCTCCCATGGCTGATCTCACTGCTGCTCCTCCTGCTGTGCATTGCGCTTGTTACTGTTCTCCTTGGTGAGTATGTGTAGGCTGGTTGCAAGAGAGAGGTCCAGGGAAAGTGCTGGGAGAAAAGCAAAGAAATCAGAGTCCAGAGGGGAATATCTTCTAACCAGGAGACAGCTTTTACTAGGGAACTGTTTTGTCATGAGAAAGAATGTAAGCACCAACGTTTGAACTCAGACAACCTGCATGTTGAATATTTGAAAGGTACATTATTTAGGAACAAAATCTTTCCTGACTACTTAAACACTGGGGATTTAAGGGTGCAATTGCGACATGACACAAACCACCCAAACCAGATGTTTGGTTTGCAGGAGCGAGGACTACCACAGCATTATACCATATGGTTCTGTTATACCCATCCTCTTAGGATGACAGTTAGGTGGGAAGGGGCTTCTTGAGGTCTCTAGACTGGTTGAAGCATGGCCATTTTCAGAATTTCAGGGTGTTTTGAGCTTTCTGTAAGGCCTCACTTTGCATGTGTCTGCATGTATCTCCCAAATCTTCCACTGTTTACCCTGGGACCTCTTCAGTGTTCCCAGATCTAGGGTTCTATGATCATCATTTTTTCTATGATTGTACAATCCTCATCTTGCAGAGCCTCTTTGGAACTGTGCAACAATTCTCTGCCTTCATACCACAAAAAAAGAGCTTAATGACATTAATGAAAGGGGTGAGGAAGAAATGGAGATGAGAGCACAAGTGTACAGGCAGCTGAACTTGCACTTGAGCTCTCTATGGGCTTGCACACACTTCACGTCCGAGTAGTAAAAATGGCTTTTCACAGTCCTGGCACCTCCAGGAGTCTTACAGTATACTGGATTAACTCATGAAGTTACACTTGCGCACACGGTTTGTGGAGATTGCAACCGCTATTTCATTCTCATTTTCTGTGAAAAATCATTCATGGCATGTTTGTACAAATTGTCAGTAAAGATGATGGATTCTGGAAGAGGCATGTTGTAGGATAAATTGCTGCCCTTCCTTTTGCTGTCATTAGTTCCTGAGTCTCGGAAGTTAATGTGATAGGTGTCAGCAGGCCACATCAACAATACAAAGGGCTTATCACTAACTCAAACATTCAGGGATATTGACTTATCAGGGTGTGATAAGTAATTCATATGTCTATTATGTAAATGCCTGTGGTTGGATGGAATCAGTTCCACCCTGTTCATCATCTCAGTATGATGCCCTTCCAGCGGTCCTTCTGCTCTCTGACATGGAAGATTGTCTCTTTCTGTCTGGGAAGACAGACATACGATTTGTTTAGGCTGGTTTTCTCAGAGCTGTGAACCAGGGATCCACCAACCCTACTCCTTCAGCTCCACAGCATCCGAGGGGGACCTGATGTCAGCTGCTCTGGGCTGGGACAGACTCTGTTGACAAACAGCTATGGCCAACTGATGCTGCTCGGGTGGGTCTCAGGCTTCTCTAGCTTTGTTGGCCAGGTCATTCCAGCTAGTCTTTGTCAGTCATTGGTGGGGAGGAGTCTTTGTGGGCAGCTGTAGGATGCTGAGGGCGGAAATGCATTTTCCCTTTGCTGAGAGGATGGCAGTTACCACTTGTGAAGTGGAAAGAGACAGCCCAAGAAGCAGTGATGTTGGGGCAGTGCTTGGTGGGGAAATGGGGAAACAAGAGTGAAGCCCAGTAATGCTGGGTGAGGAGCTGGGACAAAGGGGTAATCCTGCTGCCTTTCCTCTCCCTTTCCAGTCGCTCCATTCTCCCATAGCAGTGATCAGCCCCCAGCCTTGAAACAGAAATTCAAGGAGTGGTTGTGTGATTCGGCAGCACCAGAAGGCAAAGGTCAGTAGTGCTGGCAGAGGTGCAGGACAGGAACAGTCAACGCTGGGGTCTGCTCTGACAGCAAGTGACAGTGGGAGCAGACTCCGGAGAGGCAGACTCCTGTAGAGAGAGGTAGAGAGAGAAAGAATTTCCTGCTTATGGAAAGCAGAGGGACATGTTAATGATGTCCTGGAGGATAGGGTGGCTGTGAACACTGCCAAAACAAAAGGGACAGCGTATGGCAGTGCAGGAAAGGTTAACAGTGGAGCAATAACAAAACTGTGGCTCTAGTCAGGGAAAGAAGCAATGTCACCTATTCCCTGCGTCTAAAGGCCTAACGTAAAAGGAGAAGGCAAACCAGATCACTAGGAGCAACTTTGTCAAGACTGGATTACTATGCATTTGTGTGCACAAAGCTTACTGGTCATGCCTCAAAGCAATGGCAAGAAATATCTATACTATCAGGCACTTTCTGTCAGGATAAGTGATCTAAGGAGAACATGAGCAGCCTTCCAGTACTTAAAGGTGAGCTACAAGAAATCTGGAGAGAAACTTTTTACAAAGGACTGTAGTAACAGAACAAGGGGGAATGGGTTTAAGATGAAAGGGGAGATTTTAGATATTGAGAGGAAATTCTTCATTGTGATGGTGGGGAGATGCTGGAACAGGTTGCCCAGAGAAGTTGCCCTGGTAGTGCTCAAGGCCAGGTTGGACGGGACTTTGAGCAACCTGATCTAGTGGAAGGTGTCCCTGCTTGTGACAGTGGGTTGAAACTGGATGAGTTCTAAGGTCCCTTCCAACCCAAACCAATCTGGGATTCTGTGACTGTCTCTGGAGAACAGAGATCCTTGTAATTGCCATCTCTTTGGTTCTTAGCATTCACCTCTGCGGTTTCTTCCCCCACAGAGGAGGGCTGGGAATGCTGCCCAAAGGGCTGGAAACGCTTCCAAGGAAGCTGCTACTACCTCTCAGGT
>JASSUY010036560.1:0-40006 GCA_032466535.1 Forpus xanthops
TTTAGTGGGAGGTGTCCCTGCCCATGGCAGGAGAGTTGGAACTAGATGATCTTAAGGTCCTTTCCAACCCTAACTATTCTATGATTCTATGTATTATAACCTACTTTATGGAATCTATCTAGATTGACAGATTTTAATTTCAAGAGAGAATTCTTTTCTTCTTTTTTCCTTTTTTTAATGGGAAAAATGGAATTTTGTTAAGTAATTCAATTTTTAAAGCTTTCTGCAGCTACATATAACCCAACAGGGTTACAGAGTTTATAAATCTATGAAGCCTAAACAGTAATGGGTAATACTGACACAAGAAAACAGGATATGATGTGATATATATACCTGTCCTGGAAAACAAGAAGAAAGAAAACACAGATCTTTTGATAGGAAATGCCCTGGGCATACATACATACATAAAACCTATGTCAGAATCCTGTACCTGAAAAATGTTAATAGCTTTAGGTATTTTTCTTTTCAATTAAGGAAATCGCCAGGCAAAAAAACCCAAATCAACCAACCAACCAACACGGGAGTTAAATAAGAAGTATATTAAAGGAAAATCTGCAAGAAAACACTATTTTACCCTTTAGAAACCCACGATTCAATTACAAAAATCTTCACATTTAAAGTTCATAAAACAAGCAAACACTTCAAAGCTTGAAAAAGCAATTCTAGACAAGGTAGGCAGCCACTGTAGCAGTGCCACTGTATCATAACTCACAGAGCAACTGAAATTTTCTCCTCCATCTGTGCACATCTTCATCACAACTAATACATAAAATAGAGATATACCCTAACTACACCAGGCTTGCCTTGGCAGATTGCTCACTACATGTCACATCTAAGCACAAAACTGATCTTTATACTGATACAGAATACTAAATCTCATTTTTAAATATTACAGAGCACAACCAAGCATAATGGCTCTTCAGCAAAAGCGACCAAACTCCGCAGAATTCCCTACCCATTCCATGGTTTCAGCAAAGCAAATTTCTCTACTGTGAGATCCTGCAGATCCACAGCTATTATGCCTGGCCCTACAAACTTCTCCAGGCACAGATCACAAATTAAATATCATAGCATAAGCAGTTCAGGGCCTCAGTGATCAGGTTTGCATATCAGACAAAAGGTACAAAACTTCACCCATATGCTCTACATATCAAAACCACAGGCAAAATAATGAGGAAAAGGAGAAAAAAGAAGCAGTGGTATTCTAAAGAATACCACTTTTTAATACTGCATATTCTAAAGAATACTATTAACTTCAGCTTGCAAACTTCTCCACAACCTTATTTCTTCATGAAGATGTCATTGTTCTCACATGCCACCAGCAAACATGTGGGAAAACACTAGAACACAGCAACATAAACTGTTTCAGGATGGTCTCAGCACCATGAATTTGGAGTTTAATGCAATTTTCCATAGAACCTGAATTCAGAACTTCCAGACTAATGCACTGTTTTACTCTATCCATTTCCACCCCTCCCCGTCCCCACTAATCTTTACCAGAAAACTAATTGTCAGAAGGTAATAGAGAAAAAGTATCTCTGAGTTTCCAATTATTGTGAGGAGGAAGCAAGAGCAGGCCTCAGACTCACTTCATCTTAACCTACTCACATTTGGATCCAAGACACAAAGCTTTTTTAGCACAGAAATACCAAGCATTGTGATGGAGCAGACTACCAAGCCTCTTAACACAGCTGCAGATGGATACCAGTCTTGTATCTCCAGCTGTTTGACACTTAACAGTGAACTCCTTGCTTTCTTCCCCTTGCCATAGTTAGACATCATCTGTGACTTGAAACATACCTTTTATGGAGATCTCAGTCTCCAAAAACTCACTAGGGTTTAGTTTGAGGGACATTGCTCTCATTAGTAGCTGCAGAGGTAGTAGGATGTTACACAGCCTGCATCCCTCCCCTTCCCACACCAACCTTGTACTCCTCTGTCCTAGTTCCCAGAACGAGACCTGCCTCTACCCACCATAAGCCTCATCCTCAAGTGATGATGATGTCATTGTCCATCAGCCCATCAGCCTCTTTCACAGCAACACCTCAACAACCTGGAAGTCTCTAACTTTTTGTCAGGCTACAAAAGCTCAAGTTTTGCCTGTAATTGGCATCTGCCATCACATTTTCTGTGAAACAAGAATCAGGAATAACCCTCCCACCAAACAGACAGTTTTTGTTTCCTTTTTTTTTACAAATTTAATAAAGCCATGTAGAAGCTTTTGCCGGGGTATTAGCCTTGTTACAGTGGGCAATACCCCCTTGCTCTGAAACAAAATTTAGTACCCAAGTATGTAACACCTTTAGATATGATTTTGGAAGTTCTCAAAACCACAGATTATTCTTGTATGCCAAGTCACTGAGCCAATGCAGAATCAAGATCTTAGACCAAAGTCAGCAGGACATTACGCATGACTAAAACTGTACATGTGCCTTAATGGGCTTCCAGATTTAATGCCTCAATATCCAAACTCTCAGTCAAGTACAGAATCAAGCCCATTAACAGTTAAAATAGGAACACAAGATGACAAAGGAACTTCAAGGAAGGAATATAAACCTTGTTTTATTGGAGAAATCTTGAGTAAGTGGAAATGCAATATCCAATTAGTATGAAGAAATGTCACTCTCCTTTCTAGAGTAAAAGCAACAGTATGTACCTGAAAAAAACCTAGAAGATTCAGATGGTGGTCCTCTGGCATAGCAATAGTAATGTACTAAGCTAAGTACCTTATAGGATTCTTCTAATTATTTATAGATTTTAACATCTGCTTACTGCATGTTTTCTTTTTGCAACAATTCTACTATTATTTAGATAACTTAGTTGTATTTTTAACTTCAAATGCCTTGATGAAAAAAACAACAAGCCATAATGAGCAAGCAGTTGGCAACAACTGACAAATACATTAATTTTCCTATTTAAGAAAAAGCTTTTTATTTCTAGGTCTGTTTCTGATTGCCTGGAAAACACATTTAACACTCAGATGCATCATATTTTTGATAGAATAATTCTTTAAATGGAGGGAACTAGTCCTTCTCTCTCAATACATTTGCTGGATGAGCTCTCACTGTGAGTAGATTATGATAAGATAATGCTCCCTGTGTGTGCCCACATGCATCTGTGTGTGTGTACAGCAGGTACCACAAGTTACAGTTTTTACTGTAATTACGTAGCCTATTATTTCTTGCACAACTGAGAGACAGAGAAAGCAAATGCTAGCAATTTCATCTGACACCCAACAGTAAGAGATGTCACAAGATGAAACAATGCAGAACAATAAGAATAACTGAATATAAATTCACAGACAAGGCAGAAACTGCAACCAACAACATAGCAATGGTCTCTGTGAGTATCCCAAAACACAGCACATTTGAAATAAGAGAACCTAAAAACATGTACTTGGTCAGAGCCCTCAGCAAAAGAAAGATCAAGAGTGCAATGAGGGTACAAGGAAAGCAGGCATATTAGAGGATAAGCCTTCTCTACAGTTGGAAGCTGTGAGCTTTGTGAAGCTGGGGAAATGGAAAAAAATACCAAATAGACAGTGGTTTTATTTATCTTTTGAATGCTACAGAACTGCTGAAGTAATTCAACCTTTCATATCCCTCCCCAGTATAATCTTATTTTCTTAATTCTGCTGCTGTTTTGGGCTTCTCAGTAAGATTAAATAAACAATAATTCCACCCCACAGTTTGACAGACTGGGTCAAGGAGTTTGTTTCAGCTTGAAAAGGATATATTTTGAATACTTGCTAAAAGAACAAACCCACTCATTATCATGCTGCATAAGTAGCAGCATGTTACAATTATTCCCTTGAAGTGTTATTTTAAAAGCAGTGTAAATTCTAATCACCTTCAAGTAAAATTCACATGATTGCCAAAAAGCAAAGGCTGCATCATAGCGGATGCAATCAGATAAAAATGAAGGTGAAGGCACCATAATAAACATTCCCTGATCCCTCACTGTCAGTACAGAGATTGTCCTGTATTTTCTCTCCATGCTCCTCAGTAGACAGTATGGACAGCTAGAGCTACTCATAACAAGAAAGTTCCTATCCATGGTCCATTAAATTATACATGCATTCTCCTGGCCTGGAAAGAGAATGTATGATGAGCATGTATTATTCATTTAGGAACTATTTAATTAATTCCTTATTGATGAGGATGTCTGATCCCACTTATCTAACTGAAGGGCCTTACAATACACAACACTTAGAAACCCTTTTATGAAGAGCCTTTGAAGAGCTCAAACATTCTTGAAATATTGTGGGTCACCCTTCACTGCTGGAGATTGTTCACCACACTTAGGGAGCCAGAGTGTTACTAGAGAATGAGTGACAACCTGGGAAAGGCAGCTTACCATGCAGTGAAAAGAAGCTACAGATTTTTCACAACTGGTTTTTGCCTGCGTAGATCACATGAGAGTTTTCATAGAAAGCTGTCATTCTGTATGAGGGGCAAGATAGAACGGAAGAAGACAGCTATGGATGTAAGACAGATGACAGCACATATGGAACTAGAGGCTCAAGCTACATAAATGAAGAAGGGAACAGAAAGTAAAGCTTCTTGTACAGGATTTCTTCTAAATAGAGGTTAACTATTTTGGCAAGCTCTACATCCTCATTTCTTCCTATCAGTATATTCTATGAACAGAACAGAAGCATCCCCTTGCTTAGAGCTGAAGAGCAAGAGTGGAAAAGAGAGCAACTCATCCTGAAAAGATGCTTTTGAAGGATGAAAACTTGTACCTTAGATCCTCAGTCCTACAGCACAAGAAAAGGAAGTCTGAGGAAACCACTGGAAGTAGTGAAGCAATCAAGATCAAAAAAATCCCCAGAATTTAAGCCCTGCTTACAGCGTAGGGGGTAAAGAGAAAAAGTCCAGAAAGGCTGGCAGTCAGTGCTGACCCAGAGGTCTGTGGCTCTTCTTCAACCCTTCTGTAATTCACGTCATTGGAAGACATGCTCCATCAATGTTCTCTATCAACCATCATAAACACGTTTGAAGGTAATGTTAAATCTGCAAGAATCCCTATCAATAGACAAACCCTCTGACACCTGTCTTAGATTGATGAAATGAATCTAAAAACATGTCAAAAGATCTCAAGCAATAGAAGGTGCAAATTAAGGCCCCAGAAGCATCTCTGCTCTTTGAGAAGATGATTATATGGCAATGTATTATTTGGAACTATTACATTTCTTTCCTCTTCGAACAGTATTAGAGTCCTCAAAACCCAGAGTAGCATGAAGGCTCTTTCACTCTGGCCTAGATCTAAAATGCAGCTCAGGATTTGGACAGGTAGAAATTTTCTTTTTGGGAGTAGAAGAGGTCTTCACCTACAATGTCTTTTTTTTGCAGCTGATACACCATTCTTACTAGCTGCACTGCAATGAGATATTTTAATTTACTTTCTTCTCCAAAAAAGAATAATATCAACTTCATGATCAGACTATAACCTCAAAATTGAGATTTACCTGATACCTAAAAGGAATCAAGTCCAATCCACCTCGCTCTACTAACACCTTGAAGCCAGAAGTCCACATTAGGAACTAGTGTCATCAAGGATTAATTAATTAAATTGTTTGCTTCCTTATCCTTACTTTCAAAATAATTCAATGATCTGTATTTAATACTCACTGTGCAGCTATTACGAAGGGCTTCAAATTTACGCTGGATTTCATCTCTATGTGCCTAAAGGAGGTAAGAAGTTAATCATCAATTTTTCATACATTAGAATCTGAATTCAGCAGCTGTTGCTAAACAAACTGAAGAACAACCTATCAGCAAGCAAAGTTGGGAAGGCAGATGCTGCAGGCTATGAAAGCACTTTGTAGTAGCAAAAGCAAAAGTCACATCCTACTTAAAATACACTTATGGACCCAACTCTGATTCACTTCTGAAAAATGTACAAACTCAAGAACTGAATTATATAAAAGGTTTCATCTGAAATGGTCACCAGGAGACATGGCAATTCCATGCCAACTTTATACATTCTTGACATTTCAATTTGAGTTGCTTTTACTTCATATCCAGATTGGTTATTTCATATAAAATAAATGGTGAATACAATTTAATGCTTGAAAAGCGAAATTACCATGAAGTATTATGCAAGCTATCCCAAACATCTCTGCCAATGTCCCTGAATCCTACCAGAAAGCACCATTTCATCCTGAGCCTCTCTAAAAAGCAGCGATGAAACGCAATAATCAATTTTTGGAAGACAGTACCCGGAATGTGGACAAGTGCAAACACTCATTTTAAAGAATGCAGCATTGCCATGCACCATTTTACCTCCTAATTTACAAGCAAAGCATGACAAAGTAAAAGTTCTTGTTTCAGACTCCTGGCCTCTCAGAATTCATCAAACTGATTTAACAAGTGTCTAATGGCATATGCTATTGGAAAACTTAACAAATGAAAGGTTAGCACACTGGCACACCTGGCCACCTTTCTTCATTTAGAAGATTTTCCTTAGAGCCAAGAGACTAAACAAGAAAACCCATTCAGCAGAAGTCATACATGAAAGCTGAAAAGCTATCTTACCACAAAATGCAATATGAAAAATAAGAGTAGTCCATTAAAAAACCCATTATAGAAATACTCCCAAGACCACCAACTGGACTATCTTACAGCAGCTGGTCCAAAAGCACTACCATTTTGCCAAATAACTGAGGGAACATAGGACATAATTATTCAGCTGTTTCCTTGGTGGTGTAGGGTAAAGATACCAAGCACGTTGCCATCCCATTGGCAGTGATATTAGTTGTTATACAAAGCTTCCAGCTGGGAGGGAATCATCTCAGTTTTGAGCAAAAGAGAAACTGATGCCATGTTCTATTCAGTTCTTCTCACGCCTTGATGGTGTTGCTGTACTTTGCCAGCATGCACCGCTTTAGAACAACTTGGAGTGAATGATTCTCCCATTCATGTACCCAAAGCATCACCATAACACAAGCACCTATCTCAGCTGAGCCCACCACCCCTTCCAAAAAATAACAATGGCAGCACTATTCTGAACAGTTCTTTGGTCAAATGCCACTGGAACAAGAGAATGTACATTTTCAACATTTTAAAACAGATTTGAAGGTCATTAGACTGCTGCTCAATGGGGGTTTGCTGGTAGCAGGTCATCTACCTCTCTGCCCTCTCCCCATAGCCCCAGGAAACTTTAATGAAGGAAACATTTCTTTGAATCAAGCAGTTTGAAAGCATCTGTTTGCCCTCAAGAGACAGCAACCAGCAGCATGCAATTTAGAACTGCATTTACAGGGAATGAAAGGGGAAGGGAGAGGAAGAAATTGAACTTTTTTTTCCTTTATACTACTCACATACCTCACCAGAGGCTGCAGACATGCATGATAATTTGTAATGAAATGCGCATTGGAATAAAATTATGTTCTAACAACACTATTTTCCTAGAAATTTGTTTGATCCCCCCTGAATAAGTATACTCAAAGCAGGGTAACTGGTAGAAAAAAAACAACATTAAAATATTTCTGATCACCAGGTAGTTTCAAATTCATGAGATACTATTTAAGCAAGTAAATCATAGAGTAAACCTCCTAACAATAACAATTTCATATGCAACTTTCACCTCATCACAAAAGCAGTAACACTCTTACAAACAGCTTTAGCAGCAATGAGCCACTACTAGGAAGCATTCGTGTGGTTAAAGATAGTAAGACAGAAAAAATCTGGTATTTTAGCCATTTCTGCTCCTATCAACACAAGGCACAAACCATATCCTGTTCTGAAAATGAAAAATTAGAGTGTAACTTCATTTTAAGCTGTTTATGAAACACGCACCTATGTAATTCTGATCTGTATATACAGCTCATAGTAAAGATTTTATGGCTCACCGTGAGAGCTTGAATCTCTTCCTCTGCCTCAGCTGTGGTCTCCTCTAGCTCAGTTTTGGCCTCACGGAGCTGGTTCTCCAGGGCTGTCCGTGCAGCCTGCAGCCCAGTGATTTGAGATTCCCGCTCCTGGAGTGTCAGCTGCAGTTCTGTCAATTGCCTTTTGAGTTCCAGCTTTTGCTCTTCATGCTCTAGGCTAACCTAAAGAAAGAAGAAGTAGCAACCAAATATAGGCAATGTCATTTCATCTAGGACCTCACTTTCAGATGCATTGCCCTGTGTATCCCAAATCTTGACAGATTGTTTAAGTCAAGCTAGTTTTGTCTACCTAGAAACTACCAGTTTGCTTTGAGAAAGGTTGAAAGCAACCTGGCATTTTGAAACAACAACGGGGCACAAGAATAGTTCCCGCTGTGACTCAAATACCTCATAACAAACACTGATATAAAAAGCATAAACGTTGAAGTAGTTTGTGATGAATTTTCTTCACTGAAATTGAGACTCCTTAAGAATATTTATTTGAGAATCTTTAGGCATAAACATCAAGAGTTATCTTTACATGTATGTAAACATTACATACATTTTACAACTGACTTCTATATTTCATTTTCCTTTCAGATTATTTTTAAAGAAACCAACCAGATCATCTGGCTCTGGGTTTATTTGATTGGCTTCAGTTGAAGGTTTTCTTGGGTCATACTCAGGAATAAACATGCCATTTCAGGTGTCCCTGCCCATGGCAGGGGGGTTGGAACTAGATGATCTTAAGGTCCTTTCCAACCGTAACTATTCTATGATTCTATGATTTCCAGAAATGGATAAGTAATGAACAAGCAACAGAACAGATCTCAGTACTCAAAATCAGTTCCAAACCATAGCACCTTCTTCAGGCTGCCTGCTATCCCAAGTGAATCTGTCTGTTGTGCTGTAGATGCGTGCCACAAATCGTACACTGGTCCAACAAACTTCTGGTCAAACAAGGACATGTGTTGGTTGTCCAACCTTCTTAGCTAAAGGCAAGATTTCAGTCTTAGCTGAAAATCAATGGACTAGGACTGGAGAAGGTAAAAAAAGATTTGAAGTGGATCCGGGCTAGTTGATACAAACCTAAAACTGAAGCACAGCTCATAGATCTTTAAAAGATCATATTTTCATATTACTGTTAGGTTTTCTTTCCAGAAAACTTCTGAAAAATGTGTGTGAATCAACAGGTCTACTATTTTCTCATAGCAATTCTGTGTTTTGTTTTCTGTTCTGTAGATTCTATAGTTATGCTGGTCATTGCACATAGCTTTATCCCTCTACCTCATAACCACTCTAGGTGAACAACTTTATAAGGATATTGTAAAGCAAAACATAAATATGGCTCAGAGAAAACAAGATGATCTAAAGGCTCAGATTTTGTTACATCTAAGAATGACAAATCCTTTGTACTTACTTTTGTCTCCTTTTAATGAGCCATTTTAAAATTAAGGTTTTAATTACACCTTAAAATACTAATTTTTATGACACACAGTACTGAAACAACTTAATTCTAGTTCTCACTATAATGCCCAAAACAGGGTGCATTCAACTAAATTTGTTTGGAAGGGTTAAAGCCAAGTTTTCACCTCTCGCAGCCTTGTCTCTAACTCCAGCAGGCGGTTCTTGTCAGTGTGATCCTGGTGACTCATCTTCTCCAATTGTTCCTCTAGTTTTCGATTCTGGGCCTCCAACTTTCCAGCCTGTGTTTCCAAGTAGAACTTTTGTTGCCTGAGCTCTGAAATCATCTCTTCTTGGGCTTTCCTGACAGGAGAAAAGCACAAGTGACAAACCCACAATGTCCTTAACATATGTCCTTTCACTGGGGTGAAGTAAGGAATATATTACAAGTTTCCTATAAAGTGGAATAACGAAGTTCTTAGCTTAAATTTTACATCCTAACAAAAAGAAAAAAAGAAATTAAAGGCAACTCTTTATTCCTGTCTGCAAGAGCTCCACGTACCAGTGCATTCATCAACATATCCCCAGAGCAGTAAAGTCCTTGTCTGAAAGTTAATGTGGCACAGAGCAATTTGCAACAATATTTAAGTTACAGTTCAGATTTCATCAATTCCTTGTAACATGTCTTTCTGTACAGGTAAAACAGATGCTAAGAGCAATTGCTTTCACACAATATATTTCCTTGAGAAAAGAGAACCACTATGGCTTTGGGGTTGGGGAGAGGGTAGTGTGTTGTAGGCTATTCTGTTGGGGTATTTTTGAAGTTCTAATGGACCTAGAACTTGACATACACTGAACTGAAGTGCTGTCTCTGATCAAAGTCTTAGTCTACAGAGCAAACAAAAAAAAATTACTTGTGCTCATAAGAACTTTGAGATCTGGCGATAATTAATTACTGCCCTAAGAATTTGAAATTGATATCCTCATAAAAACATCTAAAAAATTAAAAACAAGAAGGAAGAGAAGGACTTTCTTCATTATTTACAATTCCTGGAATCATTTTATCAAGCATTGGGAAGTTCTGCCTCTCTGC
Source organism: Forpus xanthops (assembly GCA_032466535.1). Lineage (NCBI taxonomy): Eukaryota > Metazoa > Chordata > Aves > Psittaciformes > Psittacidae > Forpus > Forpus xanthops. The sequence goes on from JASSUY010036560.1 coordinate 10,368, forward strand.
TTTCTTGGAAGTTTCACAAAGCTCTACATATATTAATGAATTAATATTTTAAGAAGTTCACTGTGAGTTAAGCTGTTATTAATCCTATTCCAGAGAAATTATGTGGGTTGCCCAAGATCAAATAGGAAGACTTAAGAAAACTAATAATAGAACTTCAGTTTTCTGACTCACGTTTCTGCACATCACATGAAAACCATCCTTTCACCTTTCTCTGATTTTAATTCACCTCTACAGATTATTGCCAGCCAGAACTGACAAATTGTGTTATTTTACTTCCTGCTATTTACTGGGCTATCTTCTCAGGAACCTGATAATCATTAGTTTCCTCAGATCCTGATGATGGAAAAAAAGCTAACAGAGTTCCCCTCTCCTCCAAAGGGTTTAATCATTAGTTCTCCCCTTCAAACATGCTCAGATCAGCTGTAGCCTTTGTGGAACATAGGTCTATACATATACTCCACCACAATTCACAAAACAAGCACAAATTTGTTAGCTATCTGCATATGCATAATAAAGCAATTTTCTCTTTAAATGTTATTTCTGTACTATTTTCCACCAATCCTGCAAAATAACATTCCTTGACAATACATCTTCTCAATATTCTATTCTAAGCCACATGCTAAAATGTTATTGGTTTTTTTTCTTGTTTTCTATGGATCTTCAGCCAGGTGCCCTCCTCTCAGAGGATGCATCTACCTCAGCTAAGTTCTTACACGCAGTTCAGCACCAATGACTGTGATACTAGACCTTGAGTATGCTTCCCAGGTACATGTTGAGACAACACTTATGCTTTATTTCAGACTGAAGTTATGGCTTTTGCTGCCTCAACAAACTTTCTGGGTGATTAACTGGAGGTCATCTGGAGCATAAAGCAACACAATTAAATTTCTCTGTTATTTCTGTGAATCATAGAATAGTTAGGGTTGGAAAGGACCTTAAGATCATCTAGTTCCAACCCCCCTGCCACAGGCAGGGACATCTCCCACTAAACCATGTCACCCAAGGCTATGTCCAACCTGGACTTGAACACTGCCAGCGATGGAGCATTCACTGCTTCCCTGGGCAACACATTCCAGGGCCTCACCACCCTCACACTAAAGAATTTCTTCCTCAGATCCAATATAAACTTTCCCTGTTTAAGTTTGAACCCTTGTCCTTTCAGTACAGTCCTTCATGAAGAGTCCCTCCCCAGCATCCCTATAGGCCCCCTTCAGATACTGGAAGGCTGCTATGAATATTTGTGGCTGCACATAACGCGCCAGACAGTTGAAATACAACAAAATTGGAGCCATTACATATCTGGAGGCATAATCACCACTGGAAAGGAGAAAAAAACTGAAGTAACTCTCTGCCAAAATTCATCCTTGCTTGGTTCTATTCAATATTATAGATTAATCTATCCAAGCATTTCCCAAAAAGACTCATCCCTGACATTCCAGCAGCTGATGGACACTGCAAGCCTTTCATCAGGCAGCCAAAGCTGATGAAGCTCTTAACTCAATAAGAGCATATACTACTTTAGTCTGATTTGTAAGGCACATCAATTAATCCATGCTGCTTCCTATGCTTGAAGTAGAATGCCTTCAAGTCATTTATGAAGGAAAAATATCATTTTAAGGACAAGAAATCTCAGCTAAAGTCCAAAGCAAAATAAAGCTCAGGCAAACAAAAAGATCTGACACAGAAGATTTCTCTGTGTTTAATAAGTAAGAATTCACAAGAACAACTGTTGATTATACAGTGATTCAAAATGACAGATGATCTTGACCAGCATTATACCCAAAACCACTGAACTGGCTATTATACCAGTCACTGGTAAGAAGTAGAGAGAGGCTGAAGCTGAGAAGGCAACTGAGAGATGAGCAAGTGCTCTCTGGGCTTGGAAGAGAACAAAGTCAATTGAAGCAGTGTTCTGAAGTTGAAGCTGGGGTATCTCCTACTTCACATTACTTCTGCCCGTTTCAGTAACAAGATATCTCACTCTTGCAATCAGCAATTAAAAAACATGCAAAAAACCTCTTGGCTTAAAAAATTAGTTTTTTTACTTGTCTTCTCACCCAGCATGGCAGAACGGAATGTTTGTGAAAGAAAGGTGTTTAATATTTTCAGTTTCAACATCATGTAACTGTCACAGGAATCAAGAAAGCAAATCTAAATCTATTAGCAATATGTATGCTTAAAAGAGGAATATATGTTTCTCCAAAGGTATTTTAGACATTAAAATTATTAGTATTCATTTAACACGCTTGGTAAACCTTCACAAAAGCACCAGCCTTAGGGAAGGCTCTGAAGTAAACATTAAAATACAAACCAATTTCCCTAGTCATGTTTGAGGAAACACAAAATACACAGTGAACAAAAAGCTATTTGAATAACAAGTGTATTTTTGCATCACTGAAAAACAAGCAGGGAGCATAGCAAATCCTGCAAAAAAGAACCACCTTTACAGTACATATCACAGAATCATTTAGGTTGGAAAAGACCTTTAAGATCATCTTCCTGAGAACTGCTCAGTAGTGCTCAGTATGATTGCAGTTGCTGTACTTACATGTTCCTCTGGGTAAAAAGGCTGCTATTTGCTGCCAGTTTATTGGCCTCAGACAGTTCTACTATTCTCTGCTCCAGTGACCGAATCTTCGAATCCATTGCATTAATCATCTGAAACAGAGCAATGTGCCTTTGAGACTGCCCAATGCAAGGGATTCATAAAAACAGTGTTTAAAAGAAGTCTGAACTTTTTCCAGAAACAAAAAGAAGAAAAAGAAAACCATTAAAATGGCCAAAAGAGCATCAGAGGCGCAATTACTGGAGCTATGCACAACTGCTTTCTACTGCTTTAATATTAGGAGAAAGCAATCATTCTACTATCAACACACAAAATGGTTGCTAAACAGCAAGTCACATGGCTGAAGGAAATATTCTTGAACATACCTTTAATTAAAAAAATGTGTCTTTTAAAATGAATGTTAATCAGTGGATTTCCTTCAAAATGGCTCAGCAGCACTACAAAACCTCAAACAAGATTATCTTGCTTGAAATCAGAGCCTCAGAAAGCTACTCTTAAAACACTTTGATTTCCAATTCAACTACACATACCGCCTTCTGTTCAGCCAGGACTTTGCATTTCTCACGCGCTTCTTCTTCGTGTCTTCTGAGCATATTCTCAAGTGCTTCCTTATCTGCAAGATCTTTTTTCATCTGATTTTCCAGCACCTAAATGAAGACATTTCTTTTGTCTAAATTCTATCTGTTTCACTGGGCAAAGGGCAAGCAGTAGAAAAATCATCAAGATAGACAGATTACAGAGGTTTTTTTAAACAATTGATCATATCTCAAGCAAAATTAAAGCCAAGATGCAACAGCATGAAATCCATGGAGGAGAAAACTCCAAAAAAGTACACTCCCTCGTTTGTCTTTGAAGACTGAATGTAATGATGGAATTATTCTGAGGATGTGAAGATACTGTAGATGGTTTTTAATTATTATTTTAAGTCATATAACTTAAGTTCAAGAAATATTCCAGGCTAATGCAAAAGAAAACAGAAGAACTCTGTACCCTGCATAGTAGAGGCAGTAAGGAAGTGCATGTTCTGTCTCTGCCCTATCAACATGGTTGAGAAGTAATTTGGAGGTTCTGTAAGTACACGTGAGGAGGCAAACTGAGACCACATGTATTCTTTAAGTTGGAGAAACCAAAAGAAACACCTAAGTAAAAGTCTTCCTTTTGTGGCATGAATACATGTCACTAAGAACAGGACTAAAGTAACTGTTACATACTTCTGAAAATGCATGTTATGTGTGTACCTGCAGAGCTTTAAATCAGCCTCAAACTGAAGGCCATTTCCTTCAAAGACAAAGGCACAAAGTCTGGACACTATGGCGTATTTGTTACTGTTGCAGTTACAAACATGCCATGCCCTCTTTCATCCCTTTGAACCTCTTTCACCTGGTTTCCTGATTCCTCCTACTAAAACCTACCTCCTATGTCCCTGTAATAGACTGGCTCTGCCTTTTAATTCTTTTTCCAATCCCTTGTCCATTTTTTATGGAAAACTTCTACTTTCCAACATCTATCTCTGATCTTCCTGTTTTCTATCACTCTCCTCTCATTACTGATTACCAAGTGCTCCGGTCTGCCCGGAAACCTTCTTTCTTCTCTTTTTCCTTCCCTTCATATTACTCCCATAGAAATTTCTTCTCTCCTGTAAATACTACATTCTCTCACATTTATGCTGAAATGTAGAATTCAAGTCCTAGTAAATGTACTACATAAAGACTGCTGAAAACAGATTATGCTTAGGAGAAACAAAGATTCTTATATAATGCATTTACTGGTTGACATTATTCAGGCTCTTTAGAGAAATCCTTAGCCAGTGCATACACTCTTATTTCCCAGTTTGTTTCTCCTAATTTTAGGGGGTGTCTATGATTCTATTTCTGTTTGTTAAAGTCTCATGCTACCCTGGAAAAGACAAAAACAAAGTGGGTGGCTTCTGTGGCTTTTTGGCAGATGTTACAGTTCCAAGAAAATGGAAATTCAGAAATGCTCTAGTGTTTGCTGAATTTAAACCCTGCAGGTAGGCTGTGTGGATACTCATAGAAAATCATCAGTAGGAACCAAAAGCTTTTTCTGTATTAGAGTTAAATTAGCATTATTTTGGTATAGCATTAAATAAGTATTACTTAGTCAGCAATAGCCAAGTTACAATCCAAAACTGCTTTCCTATAGCTCTGACTTCAAATGCCATCTGTTTTACTGTAGTGCTAAAGACAGATAAGGTACAGTGGCATGGCCTAGAAGAAAAACTTACAGAGATTCCATTAAACTCTGAACATTTCAATAGTGGTAAGCAAGAAGGCAGAAGCATAAGCATAAGGCACAGACATAAGCATAAGACAAAGCCGTCAGAGCCTAAAGGCAACTGGTTTTCCCTGAACTCATTCTACCCACAGAAGCTTGTAGGAAGATGTTAAGAAGATATTTTTACTTTGAGTTTTTCCTCGTAGAATTGTTCCTTCTGTTTCAGCTGCAACTCCAGATGTTGTGCTGCAATCTGAGCCTCACGATGTTTTTCTTCTAGCTCCTAAAAGCAGCAGAAATTCATATTTAGACACAAAGAAATAGTAGGTGCTGGGTGTGTGTGTTACACCGGTATCAAGCATTAATTCACTCTCTTTTTTAAGGCTTCACACTCCAAAAATTACCAAGACCAGGACTGCTGTAATAAAAAAACATAGCTGCAGTCTTAAGCTTTGCTTCTTGCTGCTGACCCATCTACAGTACAGCAGGCACACTGCTAAAGACAAAGATTTCTACTTCCATGGTAAGCATCTTCATTTACCAGTAAAATATTCTCAAAGATGGGCCAAGGACATTTTGTGAAAACATGCAGCTATAAACACTCCATAGCTGCTGCGGCATCACAGGAAGTTCAGATCTATTTTTAACAAGGTCTCTCACTTGTTTTCTCACAGAAGACCTCAATAATGGAGCACTGCTGTCTGTGCTTTTCATTCTACATTCATAGAATGGGAATAGTATTTACTTTGCTATATTCCTCAGACAAATGTTGTCAGAATAACTATTTATAAATTGCTTGGAAAATGAAAAGTACAGAATGCAATATGGATGGTAGAACAGAACGTTTTTAACCTCTTCACATCAGATAGTTTGAGCCACGTACCACAAGGACTCAAATGATTTCATATCTTGGAAGTTAGCTACTTCTCCTGCCTGACTGTATTATTCAGGATATATCTATAATCACCTTCCAACAGGACACTTCATAAAGTTAAGCTTAGAACTTTCTGCTCATTCATACCCTATGCACCATTCAAACAATTTCCTTAAAACCAAAAGGCAAATCCAGGTCTGTCATTCTCTACCACTGGGTTGATTTTTGCATAGACCAGTTCAGGACTGGGGATGCATCCCTCCTGGCTGTCTTCAGTATTGCATAGCACAGGAAAATTCCCTGATACTTCTACTTTAGCTCTTTTCATATTCTCTTTTCTGATCTTCCTCATCTTGAAAACATACAAAGACTTTTTTAATCCACTAACTGCAATAGACCTCTTTTTCCAGAAGTGAGAATCAAAGATGAGGTTCACTAAAAGTAGGTCATCTACAGTGCCTGGTACCCAACACTTTTGCAAGGAATGGAGATTGCTGCTTTTTGCAATTGAAATATGTCTCCCAGCAACAAGAGGGACAACTCACCTCCCCCAGAAGCCCACACGTTTCAGGTCCTGGCAGAGAATCAGACAACCAGATCAGCAGCAGCTCCAAAGCTACCAGCATCAGACTGCTCATATTGTAGCAGAAGCTTCACCAATTTCTGCAGTGGCACTTAGCAGCCACTGTGGGTTTAAAAAGGTAATCTCTTACCATTACAGTTACCACTTTCTATCCTCAATGTAGCATTAGCTTTGTTATTAGCACCATTAACAACCATCTACACTTTCAAGCAGCAGTAAGTATCTGCTCTAACTTATTTCTTACTTGTTATGAAAATCTCTGCAGGCAGATCAGCAAGTACTTCTTGGGTACTAGTATATGACTGTATATGAAACCAATGTCTTTACTCAACAATTTCTACTTTATTCTATGTAAGTCTGTATCTTCACCTCCCTTCCTTCCCTTCTGTACTCTATACCAGGAAAAGTCAAAAGTGTTTGAAGAGATCCACTTGAGGGAACAAACAGGGTAGAAGAGAAAACAAAGAAAACTACTACCCTGCCCTCCCAGAGCAGAGCTGCAAAGTACTAGGAAGGGCTCTGTAGGATTATTTCTTCAACGCCTATTTGACTTTCTTATAAAAAACTTCTGTGTGTCTCCAACATTCTGTCGGAACTCCACAGAAACTGCCTATGAGAAGAGCTAAATATATCCCCCAGTGTAAAAAATTAGTTGATATTTCTGCTTTCCTTTCCAGTTTTTCCTCCACAGAGAATGTAATCACAACTAAGGAACAATCCCCAAATATACACAAGAGGCTTATGAAACAATTCAAAGTTTTACACTATTTCTAAACATAAAGTTGGCTCTGTGCCCAGTAAAACCAGCATCCCACTTACCATGCACGCATGTTATCAAAACAATTTGAAAGAAACACCACTACTAAGGATCTGATTTTACCTTTTCTTGTGAGCACTCAGGCATTCTGATGGTAAAGGCCACATAACAGCTATTACCCAGAACAAGTATGGGTCATCTGCTGGCTCCAAATATAGTTATTTATATAAGTTTTTATATTTTTTATATATATATATATACACACATATATAGGTCTATATTATATTTTGACTTTCCTCAGCTTTTTACAGAAATGTTACCAATAAAATCTAATCTTTTTTCCCTTGTTATATTGGCAACACAAAAAAAGAGCTCATGAGAAACACAATGTTAATTTAATTGTTCCATTATAAAGTTATGCTTCCTCTCCAAGGGAAGTAAAAGTACTCGAAACACCCTCTGCTTGGTTCACTGTAGACTGACAAACCAACTCGCTCTAAAGATTTAATAGGTTTAACAAGAAGAGAAACAAGAAATTGCCAACAGAGAAGGTATGTGGGTGAAAATGGATTCCTGACAAATATTATCTCTAGAGACGAACAGTTTAGATGACTAATTTCTCTCTGCTTTAAAATATAAGCATTTCACGTAGATCTGACCTCTAAATTCTTTCCAATTTAGTTTAAAAGCTAGATAATCAGCGTTTTTATTGGTGCAGCGTCCTGTCCTGAGAATGTTTTACTTCTGCAACAATCATTGGGTAATTCATTTAAAATACTACATTGACATAAAAGTGCTCCCACTGAGAAGACTAGAAGTTTCAAGTAGTATGAAGACTAGAAGTTTCAAGTAGTATTAAGACTAAAGGTACAGGAGTGAGTTTGTAACTAAAGGTGCAAACATAATTTCAGTGCTGAAGCTTTCTCCAGTATGACTGGTACAAGAAACAAATCCTTTCACTCAACAATTTTCACATTATTCAGTGTAATTCTGTCTTCTGTTCCTTTCCTACCCCTTTCTCACAAACTCTTACCCTTTATCTTTCATTTTCACCTCTGCTCACCAGAATTTTTTCTGCCATCTGTTGAATCTGTTGAGATTTAGTTTGAATATCTTCCTTGAGTCGGTTTTCTCTTCGTTCCACAGTCTCTAATCTCTTCACTTGATTCTCCAGAGAATGGCGGCGTTCCTGTAGAGCGATTAACTGCATTTAGATTAACCAGCCCTGCATTACCACAAAGCAGTGAGTAGTTTCTAAAAGTCAGCTGAAGCAGTCAATACATGGTTGTCTTTTAGATTTGAAATCCTCATCATGCCTCAAATCCCTTATGCTAACCACATCTTTATTTACTCCTCACTGAAAATAAAAACACTCTCAGTTTTCTTCAAACAAATATAAGCTTTTTAATTAAGACTGGATTAATGTCTAACATTGCTTTTCCATTAATAGTTACTACAGGAATACAGAAGGTTTGCAGTCATCCAGATGAGGGCTCCTAAACTGAAACACATTCCAATAGCTACTTTACTCTAGATAGGCATTCTGTACTCACCTCTGCTTCAAGCAATTTCTTCTTCATGCTTTCATTCGAATCTTCCCGATTCTGCAGTTTCTCTAACTCCTTCTCAGCTCTCTCCTTTGCTTGGCGGATATTTTGAAGAAGTTCAGTTGCCTCTGAGCTGGCTTTCACAGCCTAAAGGTTCAAAGGGAGTTGGAGAAGGTATTATAAGAAGAGTACACACGCAAAAACTTGTCTGTGAAAAGCTCTTAACCCTGAGGTGGTCAACATTCTGAATAAAACTGCTACAGAACTTTGGCCTAGCAGCCTAAAATTGAGACAATCTATAAATGCATGTAGCAACCCAAGTTATAACTTCTGTTATGCAATTCTCTTCCATTTCACAAAAAAAAACTGAAAATCCAAGAGATCTACATTTGTCTTGCTATACTGCAAGTTTCTAATTGTCTCTTTATATTGAAAGTAAAGTCTACCCCCAAATTCAGTGGAAGTTCTTGGGAGGAACTCACCGAATACTCTTACTAAAACACCAGAAGAATAATCTGCTCACCTTAGATAGAAGTAGTGAAAGGAAAAAAGGAGAAGGAAATCAAAATACGACTGTTTTGAAATATCAGGACTGTTTCTACATATAGTTTTGGCCTCATATTCACAATTCTAGATCATTAAATCTTGAAAAAGCCACCCCTCTTCAGGTGCCAAGTTTGAAAAATTTAGTGAATTTTTACAATTATAGTATCTTTTCTGCTGAAATATCCCAAGAAGAGAAGTTCCACTACTGTTGCTACAGTGCCACCTTAAGCGACAGACTGACCACAACTGCAAGCATCAGATAGCGTGTACTTCCTTCAGTTTACACTGATAAGGGATTTTAATCCTGCTGGGAATCCTTATCATTCACAATTTTTACTGTGAATAACTGAATGGAAGGTGATTTTGCAATTATAACAGCATACTGTGAGATAAAACCAAGACCAACACATATTTTACTAGTGAGCTAAAAACATGTGAACCCTCTTTTCAGGAGCCAGGGACCAGTCTTTGCACACAGCATACCCAAACTGGCCTTTTAAACTAGAATTTCTCTACACTACTCTAGTTCTTACTCAGCTTCTTGTTGACATGTCTCAAGAGCCAAAACCATACTAAAAACACCACTGATTTCAGATACCAGTTGCCACCCCCTTTTCCTTAACATCCCCTATGCTATGACTAATTCTATTTTTGAGGATAAAACAAAGTGGATCCCTCCTCTGCATTAAGGTTTCACTGGAAAATCTTGTGGAAAAATGCACTTTCGTCACTCAGACATTACCTTTGTCAGCTTTTCCTGTAGCTCCTGGATTTTGGCCTGCTGCTCTGTGTTGATCTACAGTTCAATAAAAAGATAGGAGAAAAGTGTGCTGTAAATCCAGAAAGGAAAGCATGCTGTCTACTTAAGATGCCATATTTATTTTAATTCCCTTCCCAAAATGTTTGTCTTCCCCTATAAATTCCAACACACCAAAATGCTACTTGGCAAATCTATCCCCATTTTACTAACTTCTAGGATGATTCTGTATTTTGGTCACCAAGTAGCTTGTTCAGTGTGAGAACAGTCAGAAATGTTTTTACTGTTCATTTGTTATTCTTTATTTATAAAGAAAAACCTTATGTATCACTAACCTAACTGCAAACTCAGACTACACTAGTTTCTGAACACAACCCATTAAGAACAGGATATCCAGACACAGCTTTACATCAAATCAGAAGAGTGATCATGCCAAGAAGACTAAAATAAAATAAAATAAAATAAAATAATGAAGAAAGAGAAGAGAAGAGAAGAGAAGAGAAGAGAAGAGAAGAGAAGAGAAGAGAAGAGAAGAGAAAGAGAAAAAAGAAAAACGAGGAACGTGAGGTTGTGCATGGCACTGACTAGCCATTCTTAGTTTCTATGCATAATATGAAAGACCCAGGAAGCAAATTCCAGGATACTGAAGTAACATACCTTCTCTAATTTGGAATATAACTCTCCTGCTTCATTTTTTCCTTGATCTTTAACCTGTAACTTAAGTATAAAACATATAATAGTCTCAGGAAAAGTTGCAGTACACTGGCCTTCTATCCAGTCATCACTTCATGTGATTTAAACACAAGCAGTTAAAGAAGGTATAAATGGCATTATTTCAAGGCTATAATTGAAAGACATTTTGTATCAGCTGTAGAAACCACTTGATCTTTGGAGGGGACACACACACCCCCATGAAGCCTAAACTACCTTTTGCAGTTTGTTGTGACATTCTGTAGCTTTACGTTTGAATTCTTCAGCTGCCAGTCGGGACTCTCTCAACTCCGATTCATAAAGGTCACTACGCCTGCGAGCTGAAATAAGGTCCTCTTCTAATTGATTCATCATCAACCTCATTTCTTCTACTTGAGCTTGATATTCCTGTATTTGTTGTGGAAGGGAAGGAAATGTATTGGATTTTAGAAGCAATAAGGGAAATACCTGAGGCAGCAGATCCCAGAATACTGATTGCAGGCAAGAGGCACATTTAAGAACATGTGGCAGAAAAGTAAAGTACAAAATAAAACAATAAGAGCTAAATAAAACAGCATATCCATTGTATTCTGGTTTGAGTTGTGCCATTTTTAAGTTATTACCTCATAATGTCAAAACACTGACTTTTTGAGAGTGGTTGTTGCACTGACAAGCACGTGCATACATCTACATACAAATAATAAAGATTACTTACATTTCTAATTTCTGAAACTGAAATGTGCCTTTGAGTTGAGGTCTCCACTAAATGCTCAGATGCTCCCTCAATACATATTTTCTCAGGCTGATAACATGACAATTGCCACAGATCTGCACAGCTTGGGTAAAAGGGAAGGAGAAGCAGAGGGGTAGCACACTGTGGCTTCTAGCCTTCAGTTATTTTCTCTTGATAGAGTTAAAAAGGATCATATTGCTCTGGGAGACAACCTAAAATCAAACAGTAACTTTGAAAAACTGTCCAAAACTCACATTGCCCATGGAAGATATTTAGTGATACAGGCAAAAATGATGGTTCCCCATTCAGGACACTACAAAAGAGGGCATCTGGAAGGGGAAGGTGAGAGCAGAAAGAACTGAATCGACTATCTCAATGAGACTTAGCACTCAAACTGAGATGAGCTCATGAGATGGCTTCTCATATCGTCACTGGAAAAACAGATTTTAATTATGTTTATTTAGCATTTACTAAGTTCTGTAAGAATATGTTGTGTGAAACTGCTCTAACTCAAAAAAAAATCAAAAACCCAATCAAATGAACAAACAAGAAAGAAGTATTTTTTAGGAAGGAACAAGTATAAAACATGCACATCAAGAGCTAGAAAAAAAGATTATGAAGGACTGACAGTGGGGGAGTCTATCCTTTCAATTTTAATATCTTACAGCATGTCTGACTACCTCCATATTCAAGAGTAACTGTCTCATGACAAAATCAGGTTTGTCATCACTCCTTCTAGACAGCCAGCTGTCTTTAGTTAGACAAGTGATTGCCTCAACACTGACCCTAGTGTCAGCTGGGAATCTCTAGCAACATGGAGAGCTTATGTAGAGATTTAACAGATTGCTTTACTATGGGGAGCATGGCAGAATGGCTCTTTGGTTCATAATCCCCAAATTGCTTCTCCAGTTTGTAAGGCAGACAGGGGACCTACTCATTCCAGTTAGTCTCTCTTTGGTTGATAGCATTTTCTTGCCAGAAAGAATTAGAGCCTTTTTATAACAACTGAGCATAGATTAACTCAAATATTCATTTCATGCAAATACATTTGTGAATGAAAAAGGCAGAGTGTTTGAAGGAATACATGTTCTGCCCAGAAATCATAATTTGTCAAGACTTCCTAAAATACACGTCTTTCATGTCAGCAAACACTTGACCAAAGAATTATAGGTATGACTATAGTTGCCACTGTAATGAGTGAAAATGAGTGTTTGGCAAGGGAGGAGAATTGAGAGGGAGAAAAGAAGGAAGAAGAGGAGATATTTAGTAACATTTCGGGGGGGGGTGTTTCTACACATTTGCAAGGACTATCTTTGAATAAATCTCATGTTCAGGTCACATCACTCAAGGTGACAAAAAATACCACTTGCATATGCATTGAGCATAGTTTAAAATCTATCAGGATGAATTTAAGTGCATATTAATAGACAGGCAAAGCTCAGGGCATACACCTGAAGCAAAGCACACAGGGTAACTACATACAAATGGGTAGGCCTTTCTGGTTTGTTGCAAGTTCATCTATTCATACAGGTCTTCATCAAGTAACTACCAGATAAAAGGTTTAGTTAAAAATAAATCAAACCCGAACCAAACAGAAAATGAACACACACCCCCAAACAAAACAGACAAACAAAAAAAAACACAAAAAAAGCCCACAAACCACAAAAAAAGCCCACAAACCCACCACACTTTTCTATTCGAGTATCTAGGGGTTAAGTTGAACCTACAGTCTTGCCCTACAAATACCAAATGCCTTATTATTGGGTTTTGAAGATTCTGGTTTGCTGTTCATTTTACTCTTTCTCTCCCAAGCTTTATGTTTTCAACAGTAATACTCTAATGGACTCTTCCATCTCACCATCCAGTTCCCTTTCACTTCAGAAAAATGATTTAAGTCTTTAATGGTTAAGATCCACCTCCTGGTATGAGTCAGCAAAAACGTCTCTGCCTATTTTGTTGTGGTGTTCTTGCACGTGAGTTTCAGGTCACTCAGAAGACCACCCCAGGTATGAAAATGCAGATTCATTTGTTAACCTAAGCAGCATTTTCACCTTATTGTAAACCTTCACAAACCAAATTAAGAAATGCTGGGCCAGAATATTTGATTGAAAACTACTTGCATTATTTTTCTTCTGTTCCAAGCGTTTGCACTGCTTAATCTATTGATATTTATCTTCACAAAAATGTTCCACATTTCAATATTTAAAGTAACTTCACTACCAAAGCACCAGAACACAGAGTAATGAGCTTTAGATCCCCCATATTACATAAAATAACCATTCAGGAGAATGCTGTAGAAGTCTATGGAGGCCTACAACATCCAGAGAGTTGTTTTTGAATTTCATTACTTTTTACATAAGAGCTACTCATGTCTGGAGAATTATTACCAAGGTTTCTAAGTTTCCTTGTCTCAAACACTATGAAATTAGTCAGTTAATGTTTGTAAAGTGCTTTGAAGATGAAAAACAACAGATAATTGCAAAGAACGGTTTGAATGCCAGGGCAAATTTCAATTTCTTTTTCTCAACACAGTATGTTGCTGATAATTCATAAAACTGAATGGGTTCTGTCTTACAGACAGGGTTTTACATCCTAAAATGTCCACATTTGTCATCATATTTTCATTTAATTGCAACATTTTTTTTTTCTTATGAACAATGTCTGCATTAGCGAATTTTGAACATTCTTCTGGTGGTAAAAAACTTATGAACACCTACTTTGCAAAGAGATTAAATTAGGCAGCACACATTCTATTTTGAAAGGCTATTGCAGCATTTTAAATGGCCAGCTAAGGAAGAAGAAAAAAAAAACCCACCACAAAATTAAGGATTGCCCAGGTGTCCCCAAGGTGAAGATTCAGTAACTCGTAAAATCTGTACAGCTTGAACATTTAAAATGGATAGTTCATTTCCAATGCAGTATATTACTAAAGCATGGCAGCCTTCTCCTCAGCTGGTTTTATAGACCAAGTTCTTTCAGGATAAGAAAAGGAAAAACTTGAACTTTGGAGTTTCTGCTTACTTGCAATAGGCACAAAAGCGTGTGTTTTGTTCCTCCTCATTTTGTTTAAGAAACCATGTGAAAACACACAGACTGGGAAACATCACAGCCTACCAACATAAAACATAATCCTGGCAATGGAGCTGCAATATGCCAAGAATGCCTATCTGTAGATAGCCACCCTGCTCCCCGCAGAAGCAGGTATACCTGTTCCTTGATCTCTTGCAGTTTTCGGCTTTGCTCTCTGATATCATGAAGTAGCTGCAGTGCCTTATCATCTTCCTGAGACACTTCCATCCGTGCCTGCTCCAGGCTTCGCTTTAAGCTCTGCAGAAAGCAAAATGTTCAATAGATAGCCTTTGTTTTTTCAGATGGCTGTAGAATAAAGACCTTTAGCTATACAAATGCCTCCTTGACTGCAGGGAGACATCAAAAAAAAAAATCAAGGCCACAGTGATGGAACCCTAAAGAAATCCATGGCCAGTGCTACTTCTGCAGCCCATTTTACAAATGCTGCTTACTACACTTCAACCTTAGTTCAAATCTCTACTTCCTCACATCAGGTTTAGAGACAAAAAACAAAACAAACAAAAACTAAAAGGCATCAATTTTTGACAACAGTTATCTACATTTTATCTAGTACTATTAATTCACAACCTAGATACAATCCTTCAACTTCATGTTACTACCATTTTCCTTGTTGCAGTTAAGTGAATTAGATAGTTTAATCACTGTTAAAATTCTACACCAAACAGAAGAGCTGCTTCTGTAACTCACCGCATTTACTAAATGCATATTTTCGACAGAGCAGTGGTCCTCCTATCAGCTGTGTGTTATTCTTCAATAGAAAGATACAAACTGAATTCTATTTCTTTACCTAATAGCATTTGGAAGATCATTACCACTTTAAGATCTGCTTCCCAACAAATCAACCCATCAGAAATGCTTTTCAGTTCTCAGGAACAAGAGTATTATCTGGATTTTTGTTCTTCATACAAGAGAGGAAACAGAATGTTACATCCAACTCAAAACACATTGACTATTAACTAGAATGAAAATATCCTCACTGGAATCTTGCCAGTACAAGTAGGCAGACATTCCAGCTCCCACGAAAAATGCCAAATGACCTTTGAGGACATGCTTTTACAGCCTCATTTTTATATTCTACCTAAATAATAGCACCTGTCCTAGCATCAGCCCTGACATTGTGCTGAGAAACTGGATCAGTCCGAACTCAGAATACCACAGACAGAGGCACCACCACTAATCCTCTTATTTGTCCTTGATTTCTGTCACTGATTAGGCCCCATCCTCTTCTGCCTAAGAAACCTGCAAGAATTCAAACCCAAGCATGTTCTAGCACAGCCAGTTAGACAAACATCACGAACAGTTTCAGCAAGACCAGGACAGTAGATATTCCTCTATGTTCTAAGCACATGACCACGAAGCAAAGTTTGACTACAACTATCAAACAAGCTTCCGCAAACAAATTCAGGGCTCCATGTTCAACAGATATCCTCTCACATATCATTTTCTCTCCATCAAGTACCCCACTGAAACCATGAGGGACGAGAAAGGCAAAGACCACCAGATTTCAGGCTTTCAGAGCTGAAAGGACTGGTGTAAGGGCTCACACTGCATTCTGTGATATAGGTGGCCAGGTCCTGCTCCAGGAGGGATCGCTGGGTCTCAGAGGCTTTCAGTTCCACCTCCTTTTGGCTAAGTACAGCCTCCACCTCTGACACTCTCCGGTGCAACCGCGTCATTTCCTGCTCCATCTGCAATAAATATCAAGAGGTTACAAAGGGGGCTTCAAAAGCTTTGTTAACTGCTACTTTCAGAGCTCTGTTTGTAAGGAATTTGTCTCCAAGAGACCGCTAGCTATGCTTCTCCAAATGGTGTTTAAATTCCAATACCATTGTCTCTGCTCCAGGAATGCACAGTTCTTCTTAAGGACAAGTAGTAAGTCTAAGTCACCCCATTCATTCAAGCTGCTTGTTCATATTCAGTCGTTCTTCGAACCCCAGTTAGCAAAGAAGACACAATCATTTTTCACCTGACTTGCAGAGAAGGGTCACTTTAACCTTATCCCAAATCCATGCTGGACCAGAAGATGGTTTCCCCCCATCTCCTTATCAGGAATAAATGGTCAAATCCAGAACAGAGCAGGGAGAAAAGCAAACAAACGCTCATAAAAGTCTCTTACAAGCAGTAAGTTTTAAAAGACTCCACTGGGTTCCCTTTATTGGAGCACAGCAACTGTTATAAGATGTTCACCATAACCAGTGACGTGACAACAGTTATGTAAGTAGAAGCTGATGAGTTAGGAAGAGAACCTCAGAACAGTACTGCTGTAATTGTGCGTATGACGAAGAGGCACGGCCTGCAGGAAGAAGCAGTCGTCTGTGTCACGCTGAGAAAAGAACTGTTTAAAATCCAGAGCCACTTCTTGTTAAGATAAAAGTACATACAGCAACAGCATGGCCTAAATTCATTTCCCTTTGTATTGGACAGGAAGCCGCCTCACTGAAGGAAAAGCACTTTGCCCACCACGAGTCTGGATGATCAGCAGCATCTGACAGATCCCTGGACATACAGTGGTTGCAGATTCTTGGAGCAATGGAGATGGCCAATCGCATAAATAAATACCTTGTAACACTTGTCCTGGGCGTCTTGGAGCTCTTTGCTCTTGAGAAGAAGTTTGTTTTCCATGGAGCTGACCTTGGCTGGAGAATCCACACTTGAAAAAACAGATCTAAAAGAGCAAAGCCAAACAGCACATGAATACACATGAAAGCTACAAAAATGTGCATTTATGCAGCCTTGGTAAAGCCACTGGGTACTTTCTTAGACCAGGATAAAAGAAAAGTGCAGCAATCACAGTCTAACAACCATCATTTCAGATAAAATATACCTGATGACAGTATTTCATATAATCACAGAATGATTTGGGTTAGAAAGGACCTCAGGATCATCTAGTTTCAACGCCCCTGCCATGGGCAGGGGCGCCTCACACTAGACCATGCCGCCCAAGGCTCTGTCCAGCCTGTCCTTGAACACTGCCAGGGATGGAGCACTTACCACTTCTTTAGGCAACTTGTGCAGTGCAATGCCTCACCAGACTCACAATAAAGAACTTCTTCCTTATATCTAACCTGAACTTCCCCTGTTTAAGTTTATTAGATAATCCACGTGTACTTCTGGTTACAATATTAATATTTCCCAGCAGCAACTTTTATGTCAAAGTGAAAACAATAGATCACAGCCACATTTTTGCATAACTTGCATAGATTTATAAGTGCAACAAAAACAAAGCACAAAGTCAATGTAAACCTTTGGAAAGATATCAAATTTACAGAGAATTGCTTTCGACTTTGTACTTTATTTTTAAACGAGTTTTAAAATCATCATCAAAGTACAAAAGACTTTAGCTTGCTGCAATGTGCACTACAGGAAAAATTTAATATCCTTAGTTACCTTCTGGGAATCAAAACTGAAACTTTCCTAACCCAATTCATGCAATCCTTATGAACTCAATCAATACCAATATGATTAGTCACCCTGCAGAATATCAGAGTTCCACTTACAAGCAATTTTTTCCATGAGACACAACTTAACTGTACTATACAAAACAATCTGACTCCAGAAACCTAGGGGAAATATTTACATGTTCTTAAGCTTTCCAATTGAGACTCAACAGTTAAGAAGTTTACCATTACTGTTAGTCTAAATTCACTCTAGGAAAGGATAGGCAGCCACTCAGCATTTTTGGAGCATACTTTTAGTGCTTTGCAGTCTTAAATGTGTAATTTGCAAGCAAAAAAATTAAGTACACACATCAAAACATAATTAAAAAAAATATATATCACTTTCACCCTCGCATAAAATGATTGAAACGAGAAACTTAAGCAGCTAATGATGTGATGGAACCAGTGTTAACTGATAGATGAAAATGCAGAAGTAGAATGAAGGTGCTAATAAAAGATCATACAGTCTGCCCACACATTGCTTTCTGCTTCTCCTGGCCACAGTTTGGTATGCAGCCAGTTATCCCCATGGAGAGAAATGAGCTTTGAGCAGCTCTCTGCATACAGCCATACACCCACACACAGCAGCACAGTCTCTCTTAACACTAAGGAAAAGTTTGATTCCATCACCACCATTTTCTGAGAAAAATCTACTCCTTAATTCAAAGAGAGGAGCAGGAGAGTCACAAAAGAGAAAGACACCTGGGGTTTTATGAAAATGCTGCAGCAACCTATCTATATCAAAGTAGATCTTCAGTTCCAACACTTCAGGCAGTCATTAGGAAACACTGGTTTGATATTAGCAAACAAACACAGCAAAACCCACCAATTCTGCCTTAAAAGGTCAAATATTAATATTTCTTCAGACATCTGAGATGGAAAAACTTAGAAGAAAGAATCCTGCACATTAACTATACAGATATGATTAGGACTTAATGAAAAACAAACCACAGAATCCCAGCCTGGTTTGGGTTGGAAGGAGCCTTAAAGCTCATTGGGTTCCAACCCCCTGCCATGGGCAGGGACACCTTCCACTAGACCAGGTTGCTCCAAGCCCTGGCCAACCTGGCCTTGAAAACGTGAATGCTTTTGTAAAGTATTCCTTTAGTCCTGGTCCAATCAATCTGATCCATCAAATTATCATATTTTAAAATCAATTTATAAAGCGTGTCTATACTCCTACAGAGAAAAGGCAGCCATCTGAGAAAGATGCATATTAAATCCTATAACAGCTGGGTGTACAAACAAGGCTAAAAATGAAGAGTTGAGAAAAAGCAGTCTAAAAATACAAATTAAAGCTCACATTAACTAAAAAAGACACTAAGGAATCTGCTTTAAAATGTTAATCAAATATATGTAAATATCTGCAATGTACTGAGATGAGTCTGAAAATCTTCTTATAATAAAAATTTAGCTTCACAGGGCTGAACTGCTCCAGCTAAAACTGCATTTTTGGCTTTTTTTCTTCCAGTTTCAACATTAGCCACCAACATTTTACTGTTATTCTTTTACAAATCTGAGGCATTTCCTAAACAAAGTATAGCCAGTCCTCACATGCCTTTATTTGCTGTCCCTATTTTCCCTCCCTTAAGGGGCTAATTTTATTTGTTATTTTTGCTTATTTACTTTATTTGCTATTAAAAGAGTCAGAGCTTAATGGTATTCCAGGCACCATTTTGCATTTCAAACATTTCTCCTCGCAAGCCAACTTAAAGCATCCATAAGCACTGCACCACGGGAAGTAACAGGAGAGATTCGGGCAAGAAGCCCAGAGCTCTCCAGAGGCCTAGTTGTCCAGCTGGGAGTGATGGGATGGGACAGAGCACGCAGTGACCCAACTTAGAGTTTCATGAGCCGACTGTAGAGGGAGCTGCTCCTCATGGTTGGCGGTAGTTTAGGAAGGAAAGAGAATGCTACAAACTAGAACTCCCAACCTCTCTTCCGGATCCCTAGCAAAAGGGAGGAAGGAATTCCTCAAAAACATGTGCCCTGATGACACGATAATTTTCCTGCCATGAAAAGAACACATCTCTTCCCCGAGTGAAGCTGATTTCAGTTAGCATTGGACAGGCAGTTTTTAAGAAACATCCTTTTGCAGTAATTCTTTCCTGTGTGCAAATTATATTAGAACAACTTCAAGAACATCCATACAACTTTCAGAGTATGAGAAAGGGGGCAGACAGAGGAAATCAAGAGCAATGGAATACTTACTAATCTAATAAGCCTTGTCATGGTGATACAAGCTCTCAACACAGCATGACAAGGTGGAAAATACCCACATTGCTGGGGTACTTACGTTCTTCCTCAGTCGGGAATCATCTCGGAAATTAAACACATGCAATCCAACATCAAAAGCCACGATTCAAAGTTATCACTTGGGTTGGTAACCCCTCAGAATGTTTCATTTAATTAACTGCTATATCTGGATCAATTCTTAGCACAAAAGAGCAGCTTCTGCTGCTTCCTCTCAAGTGTGAAGAAAAGATTAACAAAAGGTAATCAGCATACATCAACAAAAAAATTGCAATAAAAGATTGAAAAGCCCCAATGCCTGTAGTCCCAAGTGCTGACAGCACTACCTGTACCAATTTAGTTTCAAAAGAGGCACTGCCTGAATGGCTAAAACCAACTGAACTGACAGCTGCCCATCTAGTGATTGCACCACCAGATCTGCAGCAGCCTCACCAGAACTAGCAGGAATGGTGCTAGTTGAGTAAAAGCTCCACCAGCCTGTGGCTGAGATGAAGGAAGCAGAAGTACAGCAAAAGCTCTAAGCTGGTTCTGATGTATCAAATTCACACCTTAACCTCTCTTCTGCATCATACCTTCCTTTGTCCTTTTATGTCACTCTCACAAACCCCCAACTCACCTGTGTTTCTTCCTTCTCACAATGCTTGACACCATCTGTCCTAATCCTGGCCCCCACACAACATGCCTATAATCTCATCCCCCAGCCCTCATGCTCTATTCTTTTTAGCATTATACTCATCTGTACCTTCCACCCCCTCGTAAATGCTTGCTCAAGGCCTAAAAAAAACCCAACCAAAACCAAACAGTGATAGCATCAATCTGTGAATAGAGCTAGCTGAAGCAAGGCATATTTTTGATATGCTCATCCTGTGCTTCCTCTTTAATCTATCTTTGGTGAAAGAGTTTACCAGAACCAGACAAACTGTTGGAAGAAATCAGTAATCCTTCTTTTTAGAAGAATGGCCCCTAGAACCCTGCAGAAAAGGTTTGGACCATCTACCAAAGCCTCACAGACCACAATTCAAGAATTACTAGGATTACATTTATGATATTCTGATAGATTATTTCCAAAAATAAAACTCCATATCAGCAACTGAGGTTAGGTACTAGCCCCACTGTTAGCCTTGCCTGCGAATGCATCTCCAGGTTCTGGTTTAGCAAGCATTTTGTATTAAACTAAGGTTTGTATCATAAGTAGCCAGACCACTTTAACTCCCTACTCAAGTCAGAGGCAAGCAAAAATTAACATCATAAGCGATTATTTATCTTGGTATTTATTTTTCATTAGGCATTCTGGTGTGTTTTATTACGTATTGATTTTCATGAGGTATTCTAGTTTATTAGGTATTCACTTTTATTAGATGTTTTGGTATATTTGGTTAGCCCTGGATTTCTAATGTATTTCTCTTATGCCTTAAGGGCTTCTGAGAGTCACCTGCAAAGGACAAGAATTTTCTTTCACCACTCAATGCATATTTCTGGCATCTAAGGGTTTCTGTCACTTGTTCTAAGCACTGGAGATCAGCCACAGTTAGGGACAAGAAGTGAAGTGGGTCTGGCTTTTAATGGAATTAAACTCTCAGTTGCCTGTTATCTTGTCACAGTCCCACACTTGCAGCCAAACCAGCAGCCAGATTTGCAGTCAGACAGGCAGTTCTGCCCCCTATCAAGAATTTAGAGGCCATGATGGGAGAAGCTGGCTGTTCCTTTTCTGCAGCTTGATCCCAGTTCTTAGAATCATCTAGGCGATTAACAAATGCTTGGCTAGTACAGGAACCTATGACATAAGCAATGCCCTTGATTTCTCCTGACTGCTTCCTACCACACATTATTGTCATGCCTTTTGCTCTTTTGGTCAATCTTATGTTTGTTACAGGGTCACAAATTCTTCCCTAAACTCATGGTATGGGGCAACAGTGGACCCTTCTAAATTACACACCTGACTACATCATTTCTGGCAACAGGTCAAAGTTATTTCAGTAAACTCTTCTAACCCAAAGTGGTTAGGAGAAAGAGGAGACTGGAAAAGAGAACTTCTTTCATCCTTCTATTTTTTTTTAACTGCAATTTCTCTGAAGTATTTTAAAGTCCAAGCTCAGCTGCAGCTTCTTACTGTCCAGTGAACAAAGGCAACTCTAAAGTTCACAGCTGGACAGCCCTCACATTAAAAGCAATGAAAGTTTCAAGGACCTTGTTAATGGCACTCTGCAGTTGCCGAGTACTATGGTGCTGCAGACACAGGAAAACTGATCTGCAGCACTTAGCAAAATAAGGGTTAGACTTTTAGAGGAAAGATTTTAAGAAGAAAAATTATGGATTGATAAACCTTCAGACCTTCCAGAGAAGACATCCCAAGATTTGCAACAAATAAGCCTACCCCTCACGTACAGTTCTCTTTTCCATCTAGAATTTGATATTCAAACTAGTGTGGACAGAAACAGTACTTTATTTCCTCAAGTAAAACATAGAACACACAATATTTTATAAGTAAGAACTGAGCTTTATGATCCAGTGTTGCAATGATATTGAGAAGAAACTAATCACCGCATTATTTAAATAGATATTTCCAAGTCTCCATACACTCTTTGCTATATTTAAATCACCTTCTTAGAAGAAAACGTATTTACTAAGAAAAAAAAAAAAAAGTGTGTTTATCAACATCTTACTCAGAAAAAAAAAAAAAAACGGAAAGAAAAAAGAAACTGAGATCTACTTCCATTAAAATTTATTCTGAGGAAAATGAAGTACATGATGGCTTTCTGTTCCAGCTCAGGGAAAAACAGACCACACCAAGCAGAGATTTTACTTCAGTCAAAAATTCTCCAGAGCACATTAATCTCTATTTGTTTGCTGTACCTCTTCTCATCGATTACCAGAATTCAAACGTAATTTCAATAGTCACGTTCAGTACAAGCTCCACAAAGAAAACACACTAATCCATCTGCTATATCTGCATTACTTTTCAGCCTTCAACCTCCAGCGCAGTTACACCACTGATCCTGGGACTTTACCTCGCCTCCTCCTCAGCTCTAGTCCTGGGACTGATTACATACACATTTTTGCCATACATATATGGTCACTGTTGAGCCTCTTCTGATTGTTACGTGAATGGTCATGTAGGTTTGAAAGATGGATTGCAGCTCCCAGGCAGAAAACGTAATGCCATAAGTTATTTCACGTCTAAATCAATAGATTTTTAACCCCAGGATCTACAAATATAGCATTCCATTTTCCTAATTCTGCTGACAATATTAGATCATTTCAGTATTGGATAATAATTTGATAATGAGATAAGTAAAATAATACTTTGGGGGGGTTTATTTCCTCTCCCTTCCTTCCTCTTTTATCATCAAAGCAACTCTGCTGAGGAGAGACAGTCAAAGATTCCCTTTTTATTATTGGCATAAAAAGCACATAACCTTGATTCATAGTGTGGGCAAGATCAAAGATGTCAACAGTATCACCAGATTTGCTTACACACTTACCGCAGAGCAACTATCACAACCAATATGACAAAACCATGCAAACTTGATTAAGGCAGATTGACAACGAAGTCGCTGAAGGGAACTAACAAGCAGCAGTGAACGATGGTTTACACAAAAATACAGCACCTTGGAGTGCATTGAGTCACTAATCCAGCTAAAGCCATTGCATTCCTGAGAGGCCTCACAATACTGAGGGAAGGACTTTGTAACTTAACCTACTGCACTAATACTTTTTCAATAGCTCTGTCATCAGAAACTAACCACCCACAGCACCAAATGGTTTATGCCACACTATTTATATTCTTCTTTTTCTCCAACTGCATTCTCTCAGAAAGCATGCTTTTGAAAAACACTTTTTCTAGATCTTTACCTTCCTCCACAGACACCCTGCATACTCCATCTAAATCTCTGCTGTCTTAACACCAAATACAGCAATGTCCAGTCCTCATATTTAACTTAACCCAACAGTACACAGTCAGCTGCCATGAAGACCCTTCTCTTCTTCACTGACCCATCACTGCACATTCCCAGATTAGAGGAGCTCCATTTCTGTGGATCACTGATTCAGCCTTACACATCCCCAGCACTTGATGCCCACTCTCTGACCCAAAAAAATAACA
The DNA here is from genome assembly GCA_032466535.1 of Forpus xanthops. NCBI lineage: Eukaryota > Metazoa > Chordata > Aves > Psittaciformes > Psittacidae > Forpus > Forpus xanthops. The sequence goes on from JASSUY010036560.1 coordinate 34,538, forward strand.
CACACCCCCTTTTCCATCTCTGAACTCCTCAGTATTCTCATTCTTTCAGGGATCTGCAGTATCAGAAATGCAATCACCAACTGCTCCCTGGTTAACAGCAATAACTGACTGAAAGTATTTGAACAACAATTTTAACAGTAACTGGTTTAGAATCAATCTTTCCATTCCATTCCCTCCCCCTCATCCCAGAAATAATCACAAAACGGTAGGACAAGCACAAGGCACAGCAGCAACAGAACCAGCCAGAATCTGGCAGCTTCCCTAAAGCAGAGTACAGGCCAGTTAAAACAGCTTTTCCTCACACACACCATCCTCACTGTAACAAACCTTCACATTTTTTCCAATGGTCCTAAGCAATCTACCTAAGCAATAATTCCTACTTACTCTGATTTGAGGAGCCCTAATGCCTTGATGAATGAAAACCCCACAAACGGCAGATCTTCACCCGAGAAACCTGCTGGGTTCAACTGGCGCGCAGAGGATAAAACCCGCGAATTCTTCTCTGGTTCATCAAAATTTGAGGTGTCATCATCAGACTTGAGAGTAGGAACGAAGGGGGGAGGAGCTGGTGAAAAAAAAGCAAGAAGAAAAGACAAAATTCAGCTACAGTTCACTCTGCAACAGTTCCACTCATTCAGTGCTTTGCAATGGCACTGCAGCTCCTGCTTTTAATCTTGCTAACACAAGCAGACTGAGCTGCTGCTCTCAAATGTATTACAGCAACAAGAGATTAACCCTTAAGCTACCAACATGGCTACCACTCCGCAGGCAGAATGTCTCCCACACCGATTAAACTGGGGTTCAGGATGGGGAATTGAAATTGTTGGGTTTGGGGTTGGCTTTTTCAGGTTAGGTTTTGTTTTTTTTTAAACACATACATGGAATCAAATCAAAGCATCAGGCTAAGAAAATCAGTACTGTGGTATAGCTAAAAGTAATTTCATTCTGATTCATCTAGAAAATGTCCCCAACCTATGCAATCAGTGACACTACATGAGAACATAGCCTGATCCTTTGCTAGTCACCTAAGGGATATCTCAAACCTTTAATGCTACCAAGAATCCTCCCAGTATAAGCTTCTAATCAACAGTAAACTGATCTTTCTCCTGGGCAATTCTAATAAACTACAGGTACCAGAAACTAATTGGTCTTTAGGAAGGGAAGAAATATCAGTGAGATTTTATTTCTCTATAAAGAGCTTGCTAAAGATCTGGAACTCTTGTCAGGACACCACTGCAGTCTGGCTCTGATACAATCATCTCTGAAGAGGGGTATAAATAGCAGGAATCACAATGTATTTCTTACTACAATTTCTAAATGGGTACCATTTAACTTGTTAAGCAGTTGTTTCATTTCAGCTGATTTTCTCGTGTTTGCTTCAGTTTAATTAACCAGCAGAACAAAAGAACAAGATCTTCTCAATGATGTGCAGCACCCAAGCTACCTGCTGGCTCTGCTACGTGTGTGAAAGGAATGAATGCAAAAACCTGCTGTGAAATTCCTGCCTCATTAAATCACATTTTCTAAGAGGGTTGTGGTTTTTTTTTTTTAAGTTATTTCATCACTCGGGTTCTCACTTACTGCAAATCTACTAATCTCTTCTTTGCTCTATAAAGGAGACAGCTCTTCAGTCAGCAACTAGAACACAGCCCATTGTCACAAGCTGATGGAAGTGTAGTGTGCTAAAACCGTTACCATGGCTCCAGTATAGATCTCCTGTAGCTGAAAGGCTGATGAGAATTGAAGAACCGGGAACAAACATTACAACCCCTGCAGTGCAGGCTCCCTGCTCCTCACTCTCTGCATGCTCGGAGTTTAACCCTACCTGCCTGCAGTCGTGACAGATGCTGAGGCTTATCTGACTGACAGGGCAGAATGAGTCAGGGCTGGAGCTTGCTGGCTCCCTCTAGGTTGCCAAAGCCTTTCCCAGCCCGCTTTTTAACTCTTCGTTCTCTAGACAAATGCATGCTTCAGCTACCAACCAAACCAGCATTAACAGCCAAAAAAAGTAAGGAATCTGTCTGTATAAACTAGTAAATCACAAGTGTACATGCCGGCTTTGTAAGCAGCTCCCCAAGGAGCCATTCTGACGCGGCTCCAAAGCAAGGAAGTGAAAAGAAATTCCATGAAGCAGATAGGATGCTGCTCACGTACAGCAGTTCCAAGCACATTAGAATGAGATAAATGGGGAAAATACACAAATTAAATAGGTTCTGAACTAAGCAGTTTTACTGATTGGCTCCAGGACATTTCTATTTTCTGTCAATAGCATTAATTTATTAATTTCTGCTGGTATATTTGCTATAATATAAATTTAGATCCAATATAAAGCTGACATTTCTGTACTGTAAACATGATTTTGGAACACAGAATGTTTATTAGTATCTGTGGTTTTTTTAAATTCACTTAATGTCAGGATAGCATCCAGCTACTCTTTAATTTGCTGTTCATGATTAAAACCAGAGAAGCAACAGAAAACAGTCTGTAAGTATATCATCTTCAATGTAATATATCATCTTCAATGTAATATATCATCCTCAATGTAGGTATATCATCTTCAATGTAAGAATATCATCTTCAATGTAAGTATATCATCTCCAATGTAAATATAAACCCAAGTTATAGTTAATTCATAGCAGAGGAGGAGAATCTCAGGAATTATTTTTTAGTTTAGGATCTCTGCTGAAAGAACTTTGCCCATTCTCTTGGAGGAAGGGGTTGTTGGGGGTGTTTAACATTGGCTTTAAAGACTGCCTATGAAGATAACTGTCTGTGAAGTAATAGAGAAAACAGCAAAACCTCTTCACTTTGTCTGGGAAGTCTAGAATCTTTCTTAAGGAGGTAGTAAAGCCCAACTTAACTGCCTTCTTAGAATGGTCTAACAACAGGTTATATACTGCTCCGAGTCCAACAGATAACTTCATCTTTGAAAGAGAGATCTAGTGCCTTACTTCTCACCACAAATTAGCCAAAATTATCTGAAAAGTCATCTCCAAGTCCTTGCAATGAAAAATAAAGACTTTTCCCAACAATAAGAATTCCTAGCCAAACCACATATATATATAAAAAAAAAATACAACTTAAATATGCCCAAGATCAGCATGCACATAAAAAGAGGAAAGTCATTCAATAGGGGAACAGTGGATGCAGAAAGATAAAACGGAGTCAGAGACAAGAGCAAACCTTTGCGGCTGGTAGGAAACTAGTTTACAAAGCACAGTGTTTAACACCACAATTTCTTCTAATGTTCAATAAACTATGCAAACAGTGGAGAAATTGTGGATACTGGATTGAAAAATAATGGAAAAATCATTTGCCCTTGAGTTTGCATTCAGTGTAAATCCAGGACTAACAGTCCAAAAACTGCAACTTTGCAGCAAAACCTTGGTACAACAGTTGCACCCAGAAACAGTAGCAACTAAAGAAATTTATAAAAGCAGTCATTCAACAGAAACACCTCTAGATGTTAAGTAGTTCTGAACTGCCAACAGTAACTGAGAATGAGAACTTCTGAAGAAGTTTTATGACCCTGGAAAACGACTCACTTAGGAGTAAGAGGGAACATCTTAAAGGAAAAAAAGCTAGATCCACACTGGGATTTTTTAATTATTCAGTAGCTTCTTCATATTCCTTTATTCCTAAGGCTAAGGAGTCCTTTGCCTGACGTCCAAAATATCTACAGAATAAACAGAGTAGTCTTGCAAAAAACTAGCTAAAACAGAGAAGTAATTTTGTTTTCAAACATGGGTGACATGATATCTGGTTAAGTTATTATTTCTTGCTTAAAATCAGAGAACTGTCACACAACTATAGTATTTTCAGATCAATATGGAGACTGGTGAATGGAAATACACTGACCTGCTTAACAGTTGCTTCTTCAAAGGGAAGAATCCCTTAGCAGAGGTCAAGACAAGCCTCTAAATATTAAAACCCTGAACTAAATGCTAAAACCATGCCATCATGTCTGACAAGGCAGAAAATCTGCACGTTTTTCAGGCTCACCCCCTCCCAAAGGGGAGGCAAAACTATTACTCAAAAAGTCAGTAAGTCTGATGCTTATGTTCATACAAACTGGTTGCGTATAAAGACTTCTTTTTGTTTCCAATGTTACAAACAAACATACATGTTCTATTTACCATTTAAAGTATCTTGTAGAGAACTGCATGTTTTAAAAAAGCCCATTGCTTGCCTAGATACCTCCCCACTTGTGGAAGGATGTAACCCTCTTCCATCTGTTCCAAAGAATGACTTTCAGAGGAAAAGAGGGTGTTGTAGGTTGCTAAGTTTAAGGGAAAAAAGAAAGCAGCAAACTCCAGCACACATGCACTGCAGTTCTGTAACTGGTTTATCATTAGGATTAGAGAAAATGTCTCTAGGAAAAGAAGCTGCTTTTGGTTTTTGAGGATATGTATTTATGAGTAGTTCAAGGAACATTGCCTTAATCAGGTCTCTCTATCCTTTCAAAATATTTTCATGCAAATTCAGAAAAGAGATACTGCATTTCTCCAGGGACACTGAAAGATTGAAATAGGAAACTAAAAGGAAATACTCAACATTGCTTAAGAATAAAAATGTGTCTTTCCTTGTTCTGCAAGGTGATCTATGTGTGTCTACTGAGGAAAGCATCCATGCAGTAAGTTAGGCATTACCCTTCTTCAGGCTTTAAGAGGCCTATGTGAGTAATGTGTTAGGGAAGAAATGGAAAATAAAAAGTAATTCAAGGGTGTTTTCTTTAAGACCACTTAAAATAAAAAAAAATTAAAAAAAAGCATTACTGGTTGCAACCAATATATATAATATTAGCTTAACATCTTTACTGTTCTGTCAAGACAATGATCCAGCATATACATAAAAGCAATCTTCAAGTTGGCATGAAAGTGATCTCCATTTATAGAAACAAGTCAACACATTTTCATCTAAATGAAATATCAGTGTTTAACCATGAATGACAACTTTGGGTTCCTGAGGATAAGAATCTTGGACTTACAAACAATGAGATTTGTGTTCCTACCTGTTTAATAGCAGAACATGTACCCTAAAAATCAGTCTACAACACTTTCTCAAGTTCTTCTGTTTGCACAAGATATTCATTCTTTTTTTCTCATATATATAGTCTCCTGATGCAAGTCCAAATATGCCATTCCATTTTCAAGATCTCTTGGACTGCAGTTACAAGACAATTCTTAAAATTAAAGATTGTTTTTGCTATACATATATACTGCTTAGACGACAATAAAAGTCTTCTGACCACCTTTAAGCAGGCAGATTTTTGGTTCCAAATTACAGCTGATGGAATTTATGTGTTTTAAATAACAAAAGATGATTAACAAAGTACCCAAATTACATACAATGCAACCTTGTTGTTCATAACTAGTAGCCTTCCAGTATCTGAAGGGGGCCTATAGGGATGCTGGGGAGGGACTCTTCATTAGGGACTGTAGTAACAGGACAAAGGGTAATGGGTTCAAA
>JASSUY010036560.1:40106-51508 GCA_032466535.1 Forpus xanthops
ACAAAGGGTAATGGGTTCAAACTTAAACAGAGGAAGTTTAGATTGGATCTGAGGAAGAAACTCTTTACTGTAAGGGTAGTGAGGTACTGGAATGGGTTGCCCAGGGAAGCTGTGAATGCTCCATCCCTGGCGGAGTTTAAGGCTGGGTTGGACAGAGCCTTGGGTGGCATGGTTTAGTGTGAGGTGTCCCTGCCCATAGATGACTAGATGATCTTAAGGTCCAACCCTAACTATTCTATGATTCTATGTCCTTCCCCCATTCTCTACTTCCAGCTTTAGATAATTAGCAAATAGTATACTCAAATAGTTCTGTTATCAATTTTCCAGTTAAAATGTTGATCATGCAGCTGAAACATAGACATAAATATGGTTATTCAAGGTAGATAAACTCCATCACATTTTCAGAAAATTCTGTCGAGTAAATCAACACAATCTTTCCAAAGATTTTTTTCTTTTTTTTTTGAGGCAGGTGGTGGTCTCCGGTTTGATTTTTTAGAAGCTTTAGAAGTCACTGAATAGCAGAAAACAACAAATGCAGAGAGGAGAATCTATAAATAAGTTTCAGTACAATACTCCAAGATGGGGGAAGATTAGCTGTTGACACACATTCTGTTAAACCTGACCTTAAGTTTAGTGGTTGGATTCTGTTTCTGTAATTGAAGAGTTTCCTCTACAAATACATGCTACTTCAACCAAGGAAGTTGGGAGCTTTTTTAGAAGCAACTATCTGTTGGGAAAGGGACTACTGAAAAGTCAAGTGTTTCAGAGACTACAATAACAACAAAATGTAACACTGAAAAGCCTCTTAATGACATATTCTTCAAAATCAGTGCATAAAGAACCGTTATCCTGGAGCTCCCAGCATGACAATTTGAATACCTGCAAGGCAAGGGTACCAATTTTTTCTCTACTTTTCTCAGTCTATAACAGAAATAACATAATTACTTTTATAGACCAAAGGAAAGTCTGATTGTGCTGACACAGAATTTATTTAGCAGTCACAGAATCATTTAGGTCAGAAAAGAACTTTAAGATCCCTAAATCCATGCCATACCCAAAACTTTGACCAGGTTAACTTGAGGGAGTGAGATGCTTTAATGTAAATCTAAATCCTGTGACCTTTTCCAGCACTCACAAGCTTCCTTATCTTCTTAGGCTGCCACTGCTCCAGCTAAACACCATTATCAAGAGAGGTCAAGATAAGAAAGAAACCTTTAGCTTTTAGAAAACCTGGGTCAAACCCAACAAGGGTTTTGAACAAAATGACAGCAACACTGCTCTGAATAAACCAGCAAATGGAGAACCACCACAGAGAGCAAAGCAATAGGTGAGACATTGAATCTGCTACTAAGAGCTAGAAGACTGCTGTGTTTTGTGCTAGATACAGTGGGGTTTTATGAAGTATGAGCCATAAAAAAGAAGTCAGGGGTCAAAACTGCACAAATCTTCACAGTAGGTAAGTCCGGATATTACAGGGAATGATGCAATCCACTGGCCAGCTACAGACAGAAAGGGGATTTTTAAATCCCAAATGATTTCTTTCAACATTGTAATGATGTCAACTGCAAAATAGCTTGTCCATCAGCATCACTGTTGCCACATGAAATGACAAAACACCCCATTAACTTATGCAGTTGTGTGAATACTGGACAGACAACTGCCAAGGGAACACCACGACTCATGCCCACATGCGATTTTTTTTTCCAGGTCTGAGATAATATGATACAAATGCCAAACAAAAGTTTCAGAAATGGAAACTGGTGGCTCAGGCAGGGCTCTGGGAAATGAAGACAGAAAGAGCTGAAGTCTGGGAAATGTATGATAAAATGATGGAAAAGACTCAAGTCTCAATGCCTCTCAAAGGGCAGAAACAATGGAATTTAACAGAAGAGCAGCTCCACAAGTTCAAAATTAATGAATCAACAGAAATGTGAGTAAATATTCTGTGGAGCTGACAGCTGAAGTGCTGAGATAGTCATCAAAAGTAGAAGCACTGGCTTAGCAATTTATCATGAAAATGGAGCACAGTCATTGCTCTTACAGCATACTGAATAAAGAATATAACACAGACATGTTCCCTGTCCAGATAATCTTACAGTCCAAATAATCTCAAATACTATAGAGCACAACTCAGGTTCTCATACATAGATCATTGACAATCTGTGGAAGATTTGCTTTTGCCATGAAGCTGGTGCCTCAGTACTTCCAAATACTGAATTCCAGTGCTTCCATAGTGTCAGAAACAATTCTCTGCAGAGAAAATTACCTGCTTCAGTGGTTTTATTATATTCCTAGTGGAATGAATGGATTTTTGTCAATAAAAATGAGTCATCTATTAGCCAAATTAAGCTTGAGAAAAAATTCCAGTGTCCCTATGACCACTGACATATCACCACCTATAAGAGCTAAAACCCAACAAAACACAGAAAGCAAAAAGCAACTCACATGATGTTGAATCACAAGCACTGAAAGAGAGAAAGCTCTCAACAAAAAATAATGAGATTAAGCCAAAATTAAGCAAACTGAGGTGGAAAAGACCTGAAAGAACATATCGATGCATTTTAATCCAAGGAAGGACATGTAAAGGACCATTTTGATCTTTTAGTTATGCTTGCAGTAATATGGCAATTGCATCAGAAATTCATATGGAAGTGTATTAAATGTCATTGTACCCTGCAATTTTCACCTGAGAGATAATAATCCCATCCAGCAACCAAAATGAATTGTTTTGTTAAAAACACCTGCTCCAGGACACAGTCCTGTTTCATTATGAATTACAATTCAGATCAAGCACACCTAAATATTCACATTGTACAAACATTCACATTACCCAAAGCAACAGGAATTGCTTACAAATACATTGTTATTCTACTTACAGTTACGGATGTTGTTCCAGTCAATTTTATTAAAAAATGAATGGCAGCAGAGTCCTTCATAACCCAGCCTTTCCTTCTGCCCACAGAGCAGGCTCTGGATCAGATCAAGAAATTCACTACTAACTTTCACATCCTCTGGGAACTTCAGAAATCTCTGCAAAAAGACAAAAAAAGAAAAGGTTTTCTGCTCAGTAGGAAAACAGTCCCACAATGGTAAAATTAAGTTTCATTAGTCTTTGTCAGGCAGACTGGATAAATATTTATAGCATACAAATTAAAGTATTGGGCATTTTTTTCCAGTTAGGCTTTTATATGCATTTTCTGTAGCAAAGATAAGAACACAGGAACAGCCATTCCTGATCAGACAAATGGCAGTACCAGATCACCATCTTCTGCTGCAAATAGCCAAGGTATACAGAAATGGAAAAGTAAAACAAGACACTTTCCCAGAAAATTCTCCCAAACTTCCAAGGATTTGTGGCTTAGGCTTTTCTGAACTAGGGATGATGTCTCATGTTCCACTCCCAGAATTTTTCAAGGGCAGGCCAGACAGGGCTTGGAGCAACCTGATCTAGTGAAAGGTGTCCCCACCCATGGCAGGGTGTCAGAACTGGATGAGCTTTAAGATCCCTTCCAACCCAAACCAGGCTGGGATTCTATGATTCTATTTGCTAGTTTTCAACAGATTCTTCTTCTATGATTTATAATAGCCACTTCTTGAACACATACAAATATTCAGCAGTTGCAAACTTACAGCAAAGAGCTCCTCAGCATAAGAATGTGCTATATGAAGTTTCAATCTGCAGCATAGTTATTGCTGCCTACTTTCATTTGATGTCTCCGATTCCCATATTAGAAGAGATCATAGGCAACCACTCTTTGTTGACTTCCTCCAAGCTACACACGATTTTGTCTTTCCTTTTTCTTTCCTACTACCTCTTACCATTCTATGTGTTGCTTTTTGGACTAAGAACTAAACTAATATTTGCATAGATTATGAAGTCAAGATACTGTTCTTGAGCCCACCACTGGTTACAGTTGGGATTCTTTTCCATTCATATACATTCATTTAAACTTATTTAAACTAAATTTCCTATGATGTTTTAATCATGCAGACAGTCAATAACCTCAAGTCTTTCTGCAGCTCTTCATAGCTTCTTTACTATCTTGAAACACTTCGTAAGATTAGAAACTTTCTAAATCCATAATTAATCCTCCTGATCCCTTTTCCAGACTATTTTGCACATATTGCAATTATAGCTGCCTAAGAGAACAGCTAAAACTTTGCAATTCATGACACCTGTTACCAAAAATCATTTGATATTTACAATAGAGAGACATATAAAAACAATATAAAGCATATACACTGAATATTCTATGAACTTGACAAAGTAAAAGACATCCATAAGCTTATCTCAACTGTAAAACCACAGTCTTTAGTTACAGGCTTTTTACTGAAGAACATAGAAGTTTTCTCTACTTGGAAGTTCATGATGTTATTGAAGGTTTTTGCTGATGTTCCTTCAGTGAAGGGAGATCTCCCATAAATCATCTCATATGCAATGACTCCCAGGGACCACCAGTCGCATTCCAGACCATAGGAAGCTTTGCCATCCCCATTCAACCCTGTTAGCACTTCTGGTGCCATGTAGTCAGGTGTGCCAACAGGTAGCTTGGCATTTACCTAGATGCAAAGATGTAACAAGTGAACTTATAGCACTTTCTGCGCATTGTGATCTTCGTAATAAACCAAATCTTTTTTATTTGATTTTTTTCAAATGAGACACAATTTTCAGGCCTCTAAGTGAATTTTAAGCAAATTTAAGCAAGGCTGTTACACAAAAAAGTGCAAGGTTAAGGAAACTGCTGATAAACAAACAGAAAGCAAGTTATTTGATAGAAAAAGAGTCAGATTATCAGAGCTAACTGTTACTAGCAAGTACAAACAGCTAAAGGAGAAAAACAGCATTCTAAAAAGCACAGGATTACTAAGCTAATGTTTTAAGCAGTATACACACTCTAGCACTACTGCTTCAACTAGTATAAACAGGACATCAGAGCTGAAATATCAAAAATAGTCAAATTTAATATAGATATTCTCTGCCCTCATTGTATTTTGTGGCATCTCTATCTTTTACCCTGTATTCATTATCAGCAAAGTACTAGTATTTAAATTTCTGGAGTGCTTAGAAAAAATAATTTGGGAGCCAAAACTACAGTCATTCTTGCAGTTCATTAAGTGGTATGAAAAACTGAAAAAAAGAAGCAGGCAGACTAACATAAAGACCTGGAGAAAACTGAAATGATAATGTGAAGAAAAAAATGAAAATAAAAAGACAATGTAAAGAAGTACTGGAAAGGCAAAAAAACCAGGAAAACCAAAATATTAAGAGTCGCAATACTAAGAAAATGCTACCAAAAAAAAGTTGTAAACCAAGACAGGAATGTGGTGTAGAACTTCATGTTCTCGCTTAGATAGATTTTAATTTCAAATTATCACTTGAATTTGTATGCAGTTACCTAAATTTACAAGCAACTTATAAAAAAAACCTCAACGGATTCACAGCTTTGAATAGAGTGCTTTCTGGTGAGCAAAGCCCAGAATGTTGAAATGTGACTCATTTCAATCAAGAGCTTCCGAGTTTTCAAAACTGTTCCACCTTAGTTACAACAGCAGCAGTCCAGTCCATTCACAAACAATTATAAATCCATGTCCTCCTTTAAACACAGCACTGAACAGTTGTAAGAATCCCTAGAAGTATGATTCTGTAACGCAGTGCAGCACCATGAGAAAATATAGCTGCCTTTACAAGTAAGTGTATTAAAATGTTAGGAAGTAGATACAGATCTACTGAGAGCTGCAAATGACATTTGAGTTCATGTTTGAAAAAATGTTCATAAAAGAAATATATCATTATGAATAGGTTCCATATTGGACAAGAAAGGCAGAAGAACCTGCTGTAATCAAGGAACAGAAAAAATGTTAGTCTTCCTTTTTTGACTGGACTAACTAACCCGTAGGCAAAGCTTCCAGCCACATTATTACCATTTTGTTTGCTGTCATTTTGGCAGCTGACCCAAAGTCCACCAGTTTAATGTGTCCTGTTCGGTCAATAAGAACATTCTCTGGTTTGATATCTCTGTAAGCAAGAAGAAAGCAATCAGTACCTTTCCATACCATTCCCAGCTTTCACATCTAGATAACCCTATTCAGCTGCACTCAGCCATGTGCTCAGTTGCATAAAACCTTAACAAGTGGGAGTCTTATTTCCAACTGTTGTTCTGTTTCCAAGCAAATATGAAAGTAGTAAAGTTCCCACTTATGCCACAGAAAGTTAATAATTATTGACAGACAACGGAAATAGAAGGTGGTTTTGCACCCTGATTTAGCTTTTGTCCCAAATTTCCTCACAACTTACTCTATACATCTTTCATATCCAGGCAGCTACATTGCATTAGAAGGTCACAGCCTATGCTCTAAGTGCAGCATAAGTCTTTGTAACAGAAATACTTCATAACAATTTCCAAAACTTCAGAATGGAATAAATTAATTAAACATCCGTAAAATGTGAAAATACACACAGTAACAGCCTGCAACCCCTGAGATGACCTTTAGAAAACTCTGTGACACTTAACTACTCCAAAATCCTCTACTGCTCTGTTCACCAATAACACACCAGAAGTTTTAACAGTGACACTAATTTCCCAAAATTATTTGGTGCTAAGATACTGATGCAACAATCTCTGGAAAAGATTTACATTTTTTTATAGTGCAACATTAAGGCTTCTTTTTCCTAAGCCTCACAAAAATATATGTAACAATCCTTTCTTGATGTTCATTTGAACTTTACATCAAAGTTAATGCCTTTAGCTACGATTATAATCGGAGTCTGATTAATTTTCTAGTTTTCTGTTCTGATAGAGCATGTGAAACACTGACCTGAAAGAGGACAGAATAAATATATATATTAAAAAAACAACTAAGAATGCATCATTCCATTATACTGATCACATGCTATGCGCAATGCAAAGCAATCTTTACCTACCGGTGTACATAACCCATCTGATGGACACTGTGAATGGCTAAAACCAACTCTGCAAGATAAAACTGCACCATACTCTCATCTAGTTGGTCCTCGTATCGGTTTAAGAGTGACAGCAAGTCCCCTCCAGGCTGATACTCCATAACCTACATAAAATTGTAAAGGAACAGATGTAGTTCATATATAGAAAAGATTCTGTTCAACTTCTCCATATTACATTGGGCACATATCAAACAGTGGCATGTAATGCAGGAAAACTTACAGAACAGAAAAGGTGTTTATCAGAGGAGAAAAGAAACAGACTAGGCATTACCAAGTAGAGATTCTTCTTGTCTTGAAATGCATATTGTAACTGTGGAATCCATGGGCTGGTGCTCTGAGATAATATACTGCGTTCTTCTTCAAAAAAAGACATCTACAAGAAAAGGAAGTTATAACAGTTAGAACATGATGAAAACGAGTTAGAAGCCTAGCTTGCTTTCAACTGAGTAGTCCTTCAACAAAGGCCAGCTTCCCTTTCCAACTGGTGAAGCACCTATCAGTCTGGGATGCAACTGTTGACCTCATCTGACCTGGACCTAATAAAAAAAAAACCTGGATCTCAAAACAACCAGACAAAAATAAACTGGAGCAATTACGGGGTAGCATTTCACAGCTAACTCAGCAATAAATTCATTGTGAAGTATTAAAATACAAGGCTTCCTTGAAATCATCCTCTAGCAGCTATTTAATTATTCAGATGCACAGCCAGAACAAGCAATTAATTTTATTACCAGAGATACTGCACATTCATTTAGATTAACATTCCCTATTTCACTCACACACATTCAACAAGACTGAGCAAGTCTCATATTGAGGGTAGTATCATACTTTGCTTCCTGTCAGCCTATGCCATAGCAAGAGTGATTTTAGTTTATCTTAATTTCTGAAGGTCACAAACAAGGCTATGGAATCTCAGGAGCAACCTAACTGCATCATGTATTGGGAACAACTGATGTAGATATTGCTGTATAAATTCACAAGGTCTTTCATAGAGTATCTCTGTCCTACTTGTCAGCTCATGTCAGTGAAAGATTAACTTCTATTTCTCACCAAACTATGATCACAACCTCCATTATCCCTTTTTTAAGTTCTCAAGTAACACATTTCTCAAGCTAGTGAGAGGCTCTCCATAAAAATCCAGTCACCACAGTTTGCCTTCACACCCACTCCTGACATTCTATGTCGGTCTTTAAAACAAAAAACTTAATGAACACATTGCCTGAAAATTCAAGTCATCAACAAGCTGATCAATACTGATCCAGTATTTTCTCCATCTGTTTTTTCTTATCTTACAGTTAGACAGTAAGTTCTTTAAGACAAGGGTCATTTTTGGGGTTGGATGGCACTTCACCCAAAAGATTCAAGCCTATGGCAATGGCTTTTTAATATGGCAGAACTACACAGAATTATAATTCTTCACTGAAATGTAGGCTGATCCACCCCAAGACACACTTTTAACTAAATTCTCATAGTAGTGACAAAAAGGGAATGTTCAAAGTGTACTTTATTGTTCTACTCTCATAACAGAAAAACATACATACGTGCTCCTGCATCAGCAAGGACTCCTTGCTCATCACCTTCATAGCATACACATCACCAGTAGCTTTCTCTCTTACTACTTTTACATCTGCAAAGTGACCACAGCCAACCACACTCTTAACTTCAAAATCCTTCACACCAGGTTGCAGTTCCCTCAATTCAGCTATTGTCTCTGCATCTAGAAAAATAAAACACTTATTTTTACATTGGCCAACTGACATTTTGTTACAAACACACCATCAAAAATGGGAAATTAAAAAAAAAAAAAATCACAAAAACAAAACCAGCAACTTTTAATTCCAGACTCTCAAGAAATGTGAAATCATTCCAAAATGTGCATCTTAGGAAAAAAAAAAAAAAAACAAAACCACAACAGTATGTATAAGAACTAGAAAAAGACTGCATTAATGCATAGTTAAGACTGAAATATGGCTCATACAAAAGAATCAGGAAATGTTAAGAGAGTTCCCATAGCAACCATAATTCTGCCCCATTCATAACATCATAGGCTGATAGCCTCTTTTGTTTCTAATTTCTTTCCAACCCTCCTTTACCAATACAAAGTCTAATTTCTAAATAGGAGGGCTTTACCCAACAGAGTTCTCAGAGTCAAGTGACAGGGTTTCCTCCTCTGCCTGTGGGAGGCACTAGTCTATTTTCTAACAAATAACCAGAGACATTTCTTACAGCTACTCAGTTTTCCATGGACTAGTTTCAAAGAGCACTGTGATAACCAACTGCTCACAGGAGACTGCTCTAAAAATTCTTCAGACTAGCAGAAAATTACTCTCTGCTAATAATATCTGGAAACTGTTGAATGGAATTACCATAAAGGGCATGAGAAGTTACTTGAAACCAAATAGCTTCCTAGTGTATCTTAATAGAAAAAAAATGATGGATTTTTTTCTCATTTCCACAGAAAGACTCTGAGCACATTATCAGTAGAATATTTACTCCACCAGAATTGTATCTCTGAAGCACTATTTACAGTATTTACAATAGTGCTTCAGATTTACAGAATCATTATTTACAAGTTACACATGCAAAATTTGGATAACATGTGGAATCCAAAGGCTACGACAAGCTGAAAGATCCAATAATTACCAAGTTCCTTTCTAGAACTTTTTTTCCTCATATCACTAGTCAGTGTCCGGCTCTCAACTCCTGACATGCTTTTATTGTGCGTACTTGGAGCTCTGCTGTATGTAATAGACACTTTTAAAGAAAGTACCCCTCAACCCTCTGTATATAACACAGACTAAGAAGGACACAGATTTGAGTCACCACATTTTAAAAGCCACTTGCATTTGACCTTTTTGAACCTGATCAAAGCTTCACTGAGATTGTCAAGATCCCCTTCACATACTGAATCTGCCCACAAAAAGACAGATGCTCCTAGATCTGGGTTACAGTTACTAATGACTCAAAGCAACTAAAGCATGATTTAAACATTAAGAACTATCCTTTAAAATGACACCTGAAGATTAGTCTAAACTTACACTTTTTGACAAAGTTGCCAATGTGTTTAATTTTCATTAAAGCAGGGTTTCTGCATTCTTCAAAAAGGACGAATAAGGAATCAAGGATGCCTTCCCGGGAGAGAGGAGACATCTGCTGTTGAGTTACAAAGAGCGGCTTCCCCTGGAAAAAAAAAAAAAAGGAAGCAACAGCAGATGGAGTCTCAGACAACAATGAAAAGCCTCAAATCAATAACATATGTATAGAGTTGATTATATATTATTCATTTAAAAATCACTACTTCAGAAATCAGACAAACAATGCAGAAGTGTGAGGTAAAATATCAACTCACTATATCTGTCTGTAATAGCTGCTACAGGTATTTCACCTGTATGCAAACCAATCCTTTAAAGATTATTAAAGTTCAAATCACAGCTTTCTAGAAACTATCTATCTGCACTCTACTGATGGCTCTGATCCGCTTGGCTTTTTCCTTGACATTGCACCATGTGGGGTTTTCTCATGGCATAAATAGTTTAAGCGGTCAGTATCAGTATTAGCTCTAGAAGGAAAAGCTGCTGAACCTCCAGTGAACACATAGAAGCTGGTTGGGTATATCCACCTCAGTACAAAACCCTCAGCTACATCACCCATGGAAAAACTGCAGATTACAGGATACAGGATGCAATATTCCACAATCATGCAAGGAAATCCACTTCAGGCTGTAACATTACAGACGGATATAAACTGTCAATCAGACTTTGTGCAAAGTAGATGCTCAGTTTGAACTCCAACTAGTTATCCCTTTCTTTTATCCCTTCCTCCAAAGAACCATGCACCGCTATCAAACTTATCAAATGTTAAGAAGCTGAAGTGGCAGACGGGGAAAGCAGAGGAGAGAGAGAAAACTGTGCAGTTTCCATGATTAATACAAGCAAGACTGTGTGTTGATACACTGGACACAGACACTAATCCCAGCTGATCCCAGGCCAGGCACTCTTTACCTGGAAGAGCAGATTTAGCCGAGAAATGCGGCTGGCGATGGGCTCCATCGGTCCAGCCTCTGCCGGATTTCGGGCACCACATTTAAACTTCAACATCTTTACAGGTTATTGTGTGTAAAAGATCACCTGAAAACAGAAGGGGGACGTTCAAGCAGAGGTACCTGTACAGCTGATTTGAGATGAAACAAGGGGATGAGAGGCTACAACATGAACAACGCTTTTATTTCCTCACAAATGACATTTATGAGAACCAGGGAGTTTGAACGCAGCCGCAGTGTCATCGCAAGCTGTGTGCTGGGAAGGGAGGGAGAAAGAATGCTGACAGCGCTGAGCCTTCCCGAAGGCGGCAGTGGCCCCCTCAAGCCCCTCAAGCCCCTCAAGCCCCTCAAGCCCCTCAAGCCCCTCAAGCCCCTCAAGCCCCTCAAGCCCCTCAAGCCCCT
>JASSUY010036562.1:0-10777 GCA_032466535.1 Forpus xanthops
TTTAAGTTTGAACCCGTTACCCCTTGTCCTATCACTACAGTCCCTCATGAAGAGTCCCTCCCCAGCATCCTTATAGGACCTCTTCAGGTATTGGAAGGCTGCTATGAGGTCTCCACGCAGCCTTCTCTTCTCCAGGCTTAACAGCCCCAACTTTCTCAGCCTGTCTTCAGATGGAGGTACTCCAGTCCCTTGATTGTCCTTGTCGCCCTCCTCTGGATTTGTTACAACAGTTCCATGTCCTTTTTATGTTGAGAACACCAAAACTGCACGCAATACTCCAAGTGAGGTCTCACGAGAGCCAAGTAGAGGGGCAGGATCACCTCCCTTGACCTTTTGCTTTCATTTTAAAATGTCTGCACTATTTGGAATCTCATAGGTCCATTAATACTTTGGTTTTGATTCTTGAATTTATGAATATATAGTGATCTTGATTATAAAATTGTATGGTTATATATGGATATATTATAATATGGTTATAAAATGACTATAATATGGTTTTACATTAGTTATTATGTGCAGAAAAGGGCAGGATATTCCTTTGGAGAGCTGGAATTACCTGTATTTCCAGCTGTGGGGAATAGTTTGGAGCTCAAGGAACAGAAGAGAACATCTCAGTTGCACAGAATTAGAAAGTAAGGAAAATCCCTCTAGTGCTAATATGACTTCATTGCTGGAATTTGGTTTGCCTGAGGTAAAATCCTGTGAAAAGCCAGTGGCCTGGGCTGTGTGTTTTGCAATGCCACGTGCCTCTTGAAGATTATACACTTTCTTGCTTAACCAGTTCCTCATGTGGTGATTTTAGGTAGTAGTTGGTTTCTGAGCTTTAATGGTAATTTTCCTGTAATGGAGCCAGAACTCTTACGAACTTTTAATTCCTGAATGGCAGCTGCATGTAATTCATTTTGTCACCCTGTGCGCATCCTCCCACTTGCACATGCTGTACCTTATTGCTCCTGCATTCTCACTCTTCTCTGCTCAACTGTTTGCACTGCAAGATAGCATAACACAAAGAGCAGATAAAATTTAAAATCTCTAGCTGCCTTGGAGATGTTATGAGAAGTATTTGTGGAATACCTAGTTCATAAAATACACATAATGCTTAGATACTTTTATCAAGTATAGAAAATCTTGAGCCATCTGCAATACAGTTTACTGCTAAGACTATGTGCAGGCAATCTGTGTTATGTATGCATATTTTTAATGCAGGTAAACACTGGTCAAAATACATTTTAAATTAACTTTGTGAAATTTCAGTGGGCAAATTGTCGCTAGCAGGTCAAGGGAGGTGATTCTGCCCCTTACTCCGATCTGGTAAGACTCCACTTGAATTACTGTGTCCAGCTCCAGGGCTCCCAACGTAACAACATGGACCTGTTGGAGTGAGCCCAGAGGAGGGCCTTGGAGACAACTGGGGGGGCTGGAACACTTCTCCTATGATGATAGCCTGAGGTTGTTCAGCCTGGAGAAGACAAGGCTCCAGTGAAACCTTTAAGCAGCCTTCCAGTACTTAAAGGAGGCCTTCAAGAAAGCTGGAGAGGAACTTTTTACAAAAGCATGCTGTGATAGGACAAGGGGAAATAGCTTTTAACTAGAAATAAGGTTGATTTGCTTTACATATTAGGAAGAAGCTCTTTACTGTGAGGGTGGTGAGGCAATGGCACAGGTTGTCCAGAGAAGTTGTGGTTGCTCCATCCCTGGTAGTGTTCAAGGCCAGACTGGGGATGGGGCTTGGAAAAACCTGGTCTAGTGGAAAGTGTCTCTGCCTATGGCAGGGGTGTTGGAACTTGATGATCTTAAGGTTGTTTCTGGCATAATTATTTTGGAGTGGCATTACTTCCTATATATGCATCCCATTATATTGACTGAATTTTAATAGAATCCAGATAAAGAGATGTGAAATGTGTGGCCTCTGGCTTATCAATACACTGAATGTGGAGGTGCGCTGGTGCTGGAAACATATAATGCTGTAATTATCTTATGGATTGAGGTAGTTTGTTGTCTGCAAAAACTTCTTAATAGTTAAATAAGGTAATAATGGAAATAATGTAAACTTGGTATTTTAAGTGGCCTCTTTATCTATTATACCACATACATGGACATATCAATTCTAGAAGCACGTAGTGACGTCAGGTTGGGTAAACTGCTAATACAACTTAAAGGGCAGTCCCTGAAAAAGCTGTTATTCCCTTGTATTTATTTGTTAATATTCTTATTAATGATTTCATGAAATAAATTCTTAATATTTTCTCCTCTTCTGTTAGGAAGCAGTTAGAAAACTGGCATCTTGCATGTGTCTTTGATACATGCCACATGGCATTAGGTGAAGTTTCCTTGCTTTCAAAAATAGTTGGTGTTACATGTCATTTATAAGGATTTTCTCTGTTTTTTTTTTTTTTTTTCCTCTCAAGCATCTGCTCTTAACTGTAACTGAAAATATTTTTAAAATGGGACTATGGTCCTTACACTTGCCATTTTGTGGGGTAAAAATGGTACACCTGTCTTTTTTCTTCCTTCAGATAAACTTCTTCAGAAGACTTAAGAAACGTAACGTGATTCTTGGCCCTGCTGTCAATGATATTTTTGTTTGTTTGTTTCCTGCAGCAGCACTTCAAGATAAGATGCAGGCAGGTGGTCTCGCAGTTCATAGTGAAGTACCCGATTGATTTCTTATCTTTGTCATTCTTCCCTGTAGGGCATCCTGACTACTCAGAAAAAGTGTTGGAATTTCAGTCAGTGACATTGCTTATTTTCTTTAAATCATGTTATTTAAAAAATATAACTATTTCCAAGTAGAACTCTAGTGTGTTTTTTCTTCCTACAGTAACTCTCAATTGTCATTTTCTAATGCATCACCAAAACAGCTTTTGTATCTAGTTCTCATACAGACAAAAATTATCAATAATCAGTAGCAATATTTGGAGTCAGAACAGGTATGTAGGTATGTAAGGAATGTAGGACCAGACATTTCAAGGTGCCGGAAAGTTTAAGCTGCTTTTTCTTAATGTCTCAAGAATACAAAGTCTTACTCTGCAACCTGTTCATGTCATAAGAATGTAAAACATGCACATGGTATTTGCAGAATCTGTGAGCTGTCTGAGTTAAATTCAGAGGTACTAAAACTTAAAGGCATAGGGTGTAACATGAAGGTCCCAGAATGCTGGATATAAAACAAAGTCTGTGTCATAAAAGATAAGAATAATGTATTTTATTTTTCGTAGAGAGCATCTTCTTATTCAGAAACATGGCATTTTCCCTCCCTTCACTCTCATTTGGCAGGTATTTGCATTACAAAGTAGTTATGTCTTTCCAGTGCTGTACTTTGAGATGAATGAATATTGCCACTCATCACTTCTGGAATTTATTAGCATCATTGTTAGATTCTTACATTGTTTTCAAGGAACAGTACAAAGATGAGAGTAGGTAGTACCACAAAAGCAAACATAATCTGAGGCATGTTAGCCTGAACTTGGTGTTTCAGTGCAGTTATAAATTGTACCTGGGTGAGTTAAGTTGATAGCAATTAGGTGGCAAGTAACTGAGCAGAAAGATTTTGATTAAGTGCTATAGGGAAGTTAATCTCAGACTGAATTTTTTTGTGGGGGAACTTACATCTAGAGATGCAAGATTTCAGGTGGCATTGATTGGTTCACTTTGGAAGAACTGGTCTGACAATTTAATCTTGCCAAATAATTCTGCCAAACTTGCTTTCTGGGTATTACCTTAGTGGTTTAGTGGTGATCTTGGCAGTCCTGGTAATGGTTAGACTTGATCTTCAGGGTCTTTTCCAATCTAGTCGATTCTATGATTCTATTTTTGCCCCAGTATGGTACAGTATTGTGTTGTGTTTTACAGTGTCTTCCCTCACAGCTGTGAAAAAGTACAGTAGTATAAAAGACAACCTTATTCTTCCCACATCCATACACTTAGTACTTAAAGTGAAAAGAATAATTAATGTAGCCAAAATGTTGTCTTCAGAATAAAGGTGTTTTTATGTTTGATATACATATTCTAAAGGATAAACATCTCTGCATTGGAAGAGATTTGCTGTGAAACTGTAAACAAACTTAGGAAACAGCAACGTGCCTTGTTGAGCTATATTCGGAAATTTCAGCCTGTGCTTGCCTCCCAGGTTTAGTGGAATTCTTTAGGAAGGCCAAGTTAGTCCTTTGTTGAAAAAAATGCAGCTTTTGCTAGTGCGTTCTGTAGTATCACCCCAGAAGATACGTGTGAGGTCAAGGCTCTAAATTGGTAGAAGAAATCTTTTCTATCCTTAGAGTTACATTTTGATAAAATGGTGATTGTACAAAAATAGGATTACTCAAGAAATCTGCTTCTGAGCTAGCACCTGGATACTGACCTCCCAAATCCCAATGTAGTAGTGCCAAAATCACTAACCTCTTTTATCCTTTCATGTTGCAGAAAAACTTACCGCAGTTTTTGTAAATTTAGCCACTTCTTTCTTTTTTCTTGTGGGGGAATCCCATTTCTCTGTAAAGATGCATTTCCAAGTCCTAATCCAGTATCCAAAATAACTGAAATGTCATCACTCAATGAATTCAAATTGTTTCAACTTTATAATGCAAACCTGATTAATATAACCTTGAAGCAGAGTCACTCTGTGAGTCAGCGATGACTTACCTGGCAGAAATCAGTCAATCTGAAGTCTTACTCTTCTGTGCTACTTACAGTTTTATTATTTTTTTCCAAGTGCTGTAATTGCAGTGTCTATTAAGTTATGTTTTAGGAATAAACATCATTTGCTGGTTGCTTTGTTAGTATGATGTAAGTATGGGCAGCAAATGAATAGGGATTTGTGACAGTGATTAGTTCCAGTAGCTGATTGGGAGACATTAAAATAGAAACTAATCTGAAATTAAGTTTCTGTATGTTCTGTAAAAGAAGAAGGTCCTCAGGAAGAAATAATACAAGGTTTGGCCAGTTACTTACTCGTCTTCAGGAGGAGCTGTTCCCTATCTTGAAGTTTTGACTTTCTCTAATCAGAGAAAGTCCCAGAGAAAGTGAATGTGGCAGTTGCAGCTAACCAGCTTCCTGACAACAGGTGTGGAGCTTTTGTTGGAGGTTATTGCTATCAGCTACAGCTTTTTTGTAAGCACACCAAATTCGTGCATCAGAATGAGAGGCCAAATAAGTAGCTGTACAAATTATTTTATTCTTTGTAACTACTTAGGAAAGCAGATAGGATGCTTGCAAAAGAGTCGCTAGCATATTTTAATCATGCAAAGTGAAAAGCAAACAAATATAAGAACATTTTATGGAGTTAAAGATTTTTCATGTGGTGTGGCACACTGTCCAAGGAGGTAGAAAGAAATCTTTGGTTTCGATTGCTATAATGCCAAATGTAGTTTACAGAGAAGATCACACAAATTTTTGAGAAAATTCTTAACCATGTTGTTGTGTGGTGGTTTAATTGTACTGAGGTGTCGGTGTGCAAAGCAAAGCAAACTCATCAAAGAACCCCGAAACTGACATCTTCTTCTGCAAATAATTAGGTTGATAGATTATACATTTATCTAAGTGTTTTTTAAAACATTGGGCATGTTCACTAAGTACTAAATTAAAATGCAGCTGAAGCACTGAAAGCATGAAAAGCTACTATGCTGCTTGTAATGCTCCTGATCATATGTATCCATATAATACTCATTATGTTGTGCTTGTTTGGTTTTTTTATTTTAAAAGTTAGCATTAAATAAAAGCCTTTTTACTAGTGCTGGCCTAAACTTACCTGGGCTGTCTAGCTCTTACTCTGGTTCTGCTCACTCATGTGTTTTGGAGCACTTTATTTTTTCTCTTACTGCTTCTGAAGGGCAAACAACTCTTTTAATTCCCTAAATATTGAAGGGCTGTTTGAAACCTATATTTCCAAGAGATTACAGAATTTTCTGGAAGTGGAAGATGCACATTTTTCAAAGGCATTCTGTCATTGTATGTACTGTTAAATAATTACCTAAAGAACAAATATTATTTCATGTGAAGTTTTTTCACCTTCGTAGCTGCCAAGTTTCAGTCACATGCTTGTTGGAGCCTTGCTCAACATTGAAAGGATTTAATGCAGGATCTGAAGAAGTTTTTGGAATTTCTTTCAGTCTCTAATCCTGCCAACGCACCCTTTCCTCACCCCAGGCCTCATCAGCATTGTGAGAGCTTGCCTGCTCCCAGATCCTCCAGCCTCAGGGCTGGCTTTGCCTGTGTGTTGGCTGACCAGAGGAAAGCCGCCTGAGTGGTGACAGGAGCTAGAGCACTCCAGAGTGCTCTGGCCATGTTATTTGACAACAGCAAACAGTGGAGGTACTGTGAAGTCAGAAAATGAACCAGCATAGAACTGTCCTGCCAGGTCGTTGCCCAGTTTGGGGAGATGGCAAAGAATTAGTCCTTGCATTACAAAGGTGAGAGGTGCGTAATACTGGATGACCATATTTCTCTGATATAGCTAAGTGAACTGTCGTAGAGTTGTGTAGGCTGTGAAAACTCCAGCGATAAAGCAGCAGCAGAAGCAGTGCTGTTGTACTCTTGGAGGTGTTATCTGGGCAGGCTTCACTTTGGTGAGAAAGGAGTGTTCCAGTGGGGGCTTCAGTACAGTGGAGCTACAGGACAAGAACCAGACAAAGCAGCCATAATATGCTGCTCAAGTGGTGCAGGAGGAATGTAGCTGATAGCTCTACTATATATAGTTATGTATTAAGAACTACGTTTTGGCTGCATTTTGCTTCAGCCTTGTGCCCTGAACCAAAGTTAAGGAGCCTGATTTCATCTAGTTTGGCTGTTACATTTGGCTGTTGACTTCCAGTTGTTGACTTACTGTGAAGGGTGGTAGTTGCTTCATCCTTCCAGTTACTTTGAAAAGTAATAATGTTCTTCGTGTATTTAAGGAAGTAGTTTTCATCTTTCCTGATGGAATAATGTGGTTTCACATGGCGTCTCTTTCAGACGTGATTTTAAAGATTCATGCTGTCCCTGAACAACTGCATGCTAGCTATCCAGTAATGCCTATTGATGTTTGCTGATATAAATGAAACTTCCAAACCACTTCATAGAAGCCCAGCAGAGTAGTTTTAAAAATGTGTTTGCTAGCTAAAGCTATTTTTGAGATGGAAAGAGTGAAAATTTGTTTCTTTACACATTCCTCATGCTATTTTCCTTAGCCGTTAGATCTTCATGTTGTCATCAGTACTGTCTAATGTGGGCTTTTTCTGAGCTGGCTGTTTGGGTGCTGCTAATGTGTCTCCTTAGTGACATTAAGAAAATGCAAATGTTTCTTCTGTGCCTGAGTTGTTTTCAGTACCACTTTTCTCACAGCTGTCTGATTGTATTTTAATATTTTATTCGCAAATTTTCACCTTCTGGTCATGCAGTGTGTTGATTCAAGAAATTCAACTGAGAATGTGATTATATGAGAGTTTTGTTAAAGGTTGTTTATGTTTAGTTTACATACTTAGATATTCAGTATGCTAAACTTAGCACCATTTCTGCCAATAATGTAAATTGTTATTAGCACATAGCTACAGGTTATGTTGTGACTTAACATGCCTTGATTACTTGGTGGTGTATTTGAGGTCTGGGGAGGAGACACTGGATGGCTGAAAATAATTACCTTTGTTCTGCAGAATTCAGTCATTGGTTTATGTTTAGCAAAGAAAATTCTGGCATTACACATGCTAAAAATGTTAATTTTCAAAACAGTTTGCTTGGGTTTCTGCATTTAGTAAAATAAGGAATATTAAAACCATAAAAGTTTTAGAGATTGGAATTGTTTATCCAGTGTTGAAATTCTTAATATCCCTAATGGGTTTTGCTTGGTCGATTTTGTGTAAAGTTTTTCTTAGTAATGTTATGTATATTTTATCATATTTTTCATTTTGGGATGCCAAAGGGAATACTTTATAGCAAAACTTTGTGATTGTTTGGAAATGTCTTAGGAGTTTCTCTGCTGGTCTTGGGACTTGGAGCCACTGAGTATTTCTGCATCTTCATAAGGATGAATTATTTCTTTGAGCAAGTTTGACTGAAGTCATCAACAACTGGTAGTTTTTTTTTCTGTTGATGTTTTTGAATTTAAAAGACATTTACAGATAACTTATAAACTGTGCATAATCTAAAAAGGGAATCTTCTGTGTCTGTTTTACAGTTCCAATCCCTAAAATATTAATCTGGAATTAGTTTTAGGCTGTGAATTGTAGTGGGTTTCTCAGTACACAGTGGGTAGTTTCTATGATAGAAACATTTGGGGAAATAACATTTTAGTAAGGTTTTGTCCACTTTATTGCTTTGGCCTAAGAACCATTTTATATGGTATGAGGTATGAGTATGGTTAATACACAGTAATTGATAATAGTGATGATTAATCTGATTGTTAAATTTTAGTTTAAGAATTACTAGTCTTTGACAGTGCAAAAATTAAATTTGCCTCTGGGTTGACCTGGATTTGTATGTGACTTACAGTAGCATTCTGTGAACTGATAGTTTTTATATGTGTCAGTATTCCAGTGCTGTATGTGCTGGGCTTCTTTGGAAAGGAAAGAAACCAGCAGCTGTGTAATTCAAAGCTCTGAAGAGTCTTAATTTATACTTGTTGCTCTAGGCAAGATGATCTTGTATTACCAGTCTTTTCAAGCAAAAGTTTGATGTTATGTGCCATTCAGGAGTACTGTAGTCCATTTTATATGAAGATTTGATAAGAAAAAGTATTTTACACATGCATTTAGATTTGGAGGAGATATATCATGTTTCATCTGGCGTAGTGAATTGAATGAGATGGAGGAAGGAGAAACTCCTTCAAACTGTGAGGAATCACACAAGCTGAAGGAAATAACTTTGTTGCCATTTTCTTTTCCCCCTGGCTTAAGCTGAATATGAATAGAGTTTGAAGTGTTCCAGAATCAACCACAAGATAGGCTGAAATGGTTAGTTACTAATGAAGGAACTTTTATTAGCATATATGACAGTAAATATGAACAGCCAACTCACAAGAATAGGTGTGCACTGTGGGAATTGTGGTTTCTTCATATTAAACTGTACTTCAGCTAATATGATACTAATGTCCTTGTTTATTCTTTATCTAGGTGTCTGAAGGATTACAGTCAGTACCTCAACAACATTGTGAAGCAGTTGAGGATATGAGTAGGGTTAGAGAGGGACCGAGACAGACCCATGCCCATTTTGAATGACCTTTACAGGAAAGGCATTTGTTGGAACATGTGCCCTGTAAGATAAGAAGCACAAAGCCATAGGAACTCAGGCTATGTAAATTCTCTTCTTTCATGGAATATTTACTAGTAAAATGTAGAATTTTGATTTAATTATTTGGTGATAAAGTTAATTCATGGTGTTATTAAAGGTTGAAGGAAGAAACCAGGTTTTGATGTAATGCTATTTTGAGTTTTTCTCCTTACATGATGTGGAGTTTTTGCATTATTCTAGTCTGTGAAACTTTCATGTGTGTGTGTGTTTTGATTGCCCAGTTGTTATTTTTGTTTGGTTTTGTTTTGGTTTGTTTTTTTTTGTCTTTGTGGTAGAAACAGGAACTATACCCAACCTTATGGCGATAGGACAGTTTGGTTTGGGTGAGACCTGAGGAGGTCTCTAGTGCTCCTGCTCAATGCAAGGTCAGTAGTGGGGTCAGGCAGGGTTGCTCAAGTCTTTCTCCCTCAGGTGTTGAAAACCTTGTGAAGACTGCACAACGTCCCTGGGCAACCTGTTCCAGTATTTTACCATTCTCATGATACATATTCATATCCTCATGGAGAAAAGCCTTCTCCTACATGCAGTCTGAAACTCTCCCGTTTTCAATTTGTGCTTGCTCTCTCATGTACTCCCATTGTGCACTATTGTGAAGAGACCTTGATTAGCTCCTTGCATGATGCTGCTGGTGGGTCTCTCTGAAGCTGTTCTTTCTCTAGGTTGAGCAAAGCTGACTCCCTCAGCCTCTTCTCAGCACTCCTTACTGTCTTGGTGCCCCTATGTTGAATTTGCTTCATTTTGATGATGCATTTCCAGTACAAGGAGGTTTGAAATTAGGTAGAGTATTCTAGACTGTAGCCCTGAGAGAGCTTGATGGATACCAGCTGTAATTCTTTAATTCTGTTCTAGCCACATGTGATTTTGAAGAAAATGGTATTTGATTAAAACTTCATTCCATGGTATGGGTTGTAGATAAAATATTTCAATTTTAGGGAAAGAGGTAGTGTGTTTCCATATTGTCCAAGGGCACACCACAGAGCAGCCCAGCAAGGTTCTGTCTGCAGTATTGTCCTCTGATAATAACTTTTTTTTTTTACTATGCATCAGAAGTGTGTTTGTCTTAAGAAGCTGAAATCTGTCTTCATCATTAAAAAGCAATTGAAGAGGAAACATTCTGAGGTTATATGTGTATTGCATGGCAGAGGAATAAAGTTTTTTGGAAGCTGTTTTATTCAGTTTTCATAGATGTGTTAAATTGTTTCAACTTTCTTTACTGTATGGCTTGTTAGATGAAAGCTGAATGCTTGAAAATTTGTTTTTCGTATTTTGAACAATGTGGATCATAGTGTCTATTATTATGTAAGTCTTTGCAGCAAAATAAAATGTGTTCAAGTAGGTTTTCAGTGTCCATTGGGAATTTTAGATACTATACATATGTCATGGGTTCAGCAGCAGCAGTTGTTATTCTCCTTTAAGTAGTAGCTGGTGCAGCTATTTATATTATGCCTTAGTTACTAAACTGTTCTTATCTCAACCTGTGGGAGTTGCATTCTTTTGATTCTCCTTCCCATCTCCCTGGGAC
>JASSUY010036563.1:0-33729 GCA_032466535.1 Forpus xanthops
TCTCAGCCTGGCTCCAGAGCAGAGCTGCTCCAGCCCTCGCAGCAGCTCCATGGCCTCCTCTGGACTCACTCCAACAGCTCCACGTCCCTCTCGTGTTCTTGGACATAGCAAAGAAAAAGTTCCACCTCCTCAGAGGCAGGAGGCACCCACATGTCTGTGTGTGTGTGTGTGTGCGCACATGCGGCACCGCAGGACGCGGTAACAGCTCCAAACCTATCCAACATTCCCAACAACGCCAACGCTCCACCCGTCCCGTCAACGGATTTCCCGCCTTCCGCGAGGAGAGGCGGGTCGCGCCGGCAGTCGCCACTGCGCATGCGCGGTGACCCATGGCCCTCTGGCGCTTGCGCAGTAGGGCGGCTGAGCTCGGGGTCGGGCGCGGAGGTGAGGGCAGACGCGGGGGTACCTTGGCGGGCCAGGCCAGGCCGCTCCCGGTACCGGAGCACCGGAGAAGGGGATGCGGGAGGCTGTGACCGCGGGGACGGCTGCAGCTGCCGGGGCTGCCGTGCCGGTACGCGGCGGTGCTGTCCGCAGGGTGCGGGTGTTGCGAGGCGGCTGTTGCGAGGCGGCTGTTGAGGCCTGCCCTCAGGGCTGAGCGCGGGTTGCCAGGGTCTGTGGAGCCGGGTGGCTTCGGTGCAGTGCCGGCCAAGCCGATGAGCTGAAGGGCTGTCGGGGAGCGCCTGTCTCGGCATTGCCGGCCCTGAGTGGTTTCCTTGCTGTTAGCAACCTCCCGTAGTTTTCTGCTCCGGGAGCTTGTCTTGTCTCGTCTTGGCCTTGTGTTTTCTGTGTATACAGCCTTGTGGATTCATTGGTTCTAGCGGTTCTGTCCCTTTGAAGTTCTCATTAGAGAGAAAAAGCCACCAGAGTAGTTGGGTTTGGTTGGTTAGTTGTCATCTCATTTCTGCAGGTATCCATACAGGAGAGTTTATAAAGTGACTGCAGTTGTTTTGGGAGGAACTGATAGCATTTCACTCATACGGACCTGCTTGAGAGATGGTACAAAAGTCCCTCTGAGGGAAGATAGAAGGTATAGAGCATGGCATCACTGAGCACAGGGATTTAAATAGTTCTGAACAGGAAGAAAAGTTCAAATAGGAGACTGCTGTAGAGGGTAGTTAACAAAATGACCCAAGACAAAAGTAAGATGTTTAAATCAAGATGTGGGATGATCTGACAGAAGCATCTTGGAAAGCTTAATTGCCAAGGCAGGGCTTAGCCTCAGAGGACATCTCTGTCGCTGTGGCAGCTCTGATGTTACTAGAGTGCTACAGAGTTTGTGGTGGTATATAGAATAGTTAGGGCTGGAAGGGACCTTAAGACTGTCCAGTTCCAACCCCCCTGCCATAGGTCCAACCTCCCACTAAACCATGTGCTCTTGTAAGAAGGATACTGCAGATGTGTTTTACAGAGGGGTTTGTTGCACCTGGATAACTACTGTTATAGAACAAGACATGCAAGCATCCCTTTTTTTCTAGGTAATGTCAACCCAAAATGTAATAGTTTATATTAAAGATCAATGGAGGAAGGTGTAAGATTTGTAAGGATGGCAATGTTAGTAGATCTCTGTGTCTGCAGTGGAATAGTGGAGGAAAGTGAAAAACTGAAGGGAACTGAAAAAACTGGAGCAGTTACTGAAGAGATCAATTTTTTCAGCATTAAAAGGCCTGTTTTGAAACACAACACTCATGCCTTGTGTTCCTGCCTGTATTATCACAGGGAAGAGTGTCTTTCAGCTTGGAGTTTGATTTCAGTGTGTCCTTTGTATTTGCAGTGAGGAAATGAATCGGGGGTTGATACTGAAGTTTGAGAATCTGCTGCAGTTACATGGTACTTGTCAGCAGCTGCGGACTCTGTCCTACAGGAAAGTTTCCAGGGCACAATGGAAGTCTGTGCAGGCATCTGCACATCCCGTGGGATCCATCCTTCTGTATCCACATTTCTGGCAAGAAAACAAATCAATCAGTATCGCCTTATCGCAGCGCAGGCATCTAGCTACAAAGGAGGTGACTAACAACATCCAGTGATCTCTGGGTTTATGTGGAAAGTACAAGAGCTCAGTTTGAAGGTTTTTAATTACAGAAAGAAGAGCTTTATTAATGAATATAGAGGAGCTTTTATAAATGTGTAAGACAAAATGTAGTATATAACTGCACTGTGACTTCCTCTCAAATGTTAAAGTGCTTACACCAGCAGCATCTTGAATCCTGCAGAGGCAGGAGGAAGTTCATTACAAACAGAAATGGAAATTATTTTGTTAATTTTCCCCCTTGTTTTGAAATATTCCAAATGAAAAAGATTAAATGGAGTATCCTGTACATTTTAAGTATTCACCATGGTATGCTAAGTCATTTGTTTATCGTAGTTCATTAGTATCATAGTAAAAGTACATATTTGCATCATATGGCTTCTTTTTTTTTACATCAGTGATTCACATAATTGTCTTTTTAATATTGTTCTTATTATTTCTTACCTTGTGCCAGCCGTGTGTACCTATATATGTGTCTAATTCCATGTAGGAGACAAAAAAGAAGAAAAAGAAGATGCTGCTGACAAAAGGTGAAGTGGAGATAAAGCAGAAGATGACTGTTGAGGAACTCGCACAAGCTATGGGTAAAGACATAGGTGAGACCCTGCTCTGTTGTTTGAGATCAAATGAAGCGCAGCAGTTAAAATCTGTCATGCCACTTTCAAGAGTGGCAAAGGGAAAGATGTCTGTGATGGTATTAGTGGTTGCTAATCCCTCCCTTAGCAAGGTAAATTGCACCCATACCAAAGGAAATGTTGGTAGACACAATGACAGACTAAAGAGATAAAAAATCAGGCCATCCAAATTAGCAGGCAAGACACTTTAATGTGAAGTCAGGACTGTCTTCCATCTCCAGTAGAAAGGCTTCGGATCCATGTGAGCTGCTCTTCATGACTGTGTTTCCTGAGTGCTAAATTATTCTGGGGGGAAATACTGCACCCTGGTTTGTCAGTGCTGGACCCCTGTGAGTAGAGTTTATGGCTAAAGAGAGGAGGCATAAAAGAGCTTCAGGCTGTAATCCAGCCCTTGGATCTTGGGTTTAGGTGCAATGTGTATTTCATTAAAACCAGTCATTTGATTAACTGGGAATGGGAAGGACTGGTCTGGAAACACCCCCTCTTTAAGTGACTTCCCTAACAGCAGCATTACAGAAGCAGGCTTGTTTGTTTAACCCCATGAGCCATTCAAGTTCCACAGTGGCTCAGCTTGACCAGTTTTCAGTAACGTTTTGGGGGTTATTATCATGTTTTGACTGTTGACATTTGGAGTAATTCCAATCTTGTATAATAGCAATCTCCAGTCTTTTTTTATCCAAAAAGGTGGGTACTTTTTGTGGCAAACTCTCCTCTCAGCAATGAAGAGAGAAGCAGAAAAGTCTGTCATGTCTTGCTGTATATTTCCAAGATAGATTTGTAATGGTATTAGGTCAGTGTGCAGCGATTTTTGACTAGTGTGTTATGTTCTATATTTCTGCTACCAAAGAGGGGGGCATATGAACAGATTTATGAAATTTCTCCCTCCTTGAATCATTTCTTTGCTGTTTGATTTTGGTGAGTTTTAGTTGTTCCCTTCTTAGGGGTTAATGGAAAAAGCAAGCTCTGAAAATCTGAATGCAAAATAAGATTACAGCATCTAATAAGATCGTCATTTTCAGTAGATGTTTCTCAGTCAAGTTCTTCTCTGCAAGTCTGTAGCATAACAGGGACTTGCAGATTAATCTAAAGGAAAAATGCTTTGTGAATGAAATTTATTAGCATGATATAATCGCCTAATGAAAAAGTCTTAAATTGTACAAACTGGGATGGTTTTGTCCCACATATTTTTGTGGATATAATTGTTAAATGTCTTTATCTTTTTGCAGATCATATTTATGAAGCGCTGCTCTACACAGATATTGACCTTGATTCACTAGAACCAGATTCCGTCTTATATGAAGACCACATCAAGCTGATTGTTAAAAAATCAGGGATGAAGTATAAATCGGCAAAACTGAAAGAGGAAAAAGAAAGAGAAAACGTAGATGCTGTCAAGAGGCAAGTTGTGAACTGTTCTTTTTGGGTTTTTTTATCCTACTTCCTTCTGCAGGTGTTTTTCATACACTGTATTTCCTTTGTTCTGATGATGTGTTGGTAATATCTGATACAGTCATGATCTGGTAATATTTAATAGGGAAGTTTTACTATTTTGGTTTCTTTGGCCATAAAGTTGATACTCGGTTTTGTTTAGGGGAGCTTTTTCTGTGCTGTTTCCTGGAGAAAAGCCAGTTCTTCTTTGCCTCACTGAATTGCTGTATTAATTGCTGCAGTAAGACTGAATACTAACAGAGCTAACTGTGGGGTGTAGCTGGGAGTTGTGATCTCAGTGGAAAGCCTCACCCGTTCATCACTGAGTTCTGGTATATGGCTCTTTGTTAGCCATAGTAGGTGTGCATATCACTCAATGAACTTTGGTATTTACAAACCACCTCATTGCTGTAATTGTAGGCCTCCTGCAGACCCAGCAGTACTAACCCCCAGACCCCCTGTTGTTACCATCTTGGGCCACGTAGATCATGGGAAAACAACCTTACTTGACAGCCTGCGAAAAACTCAGGTGGCAGCAATGGAAGCAGGAGGCATCACCCAGCACATTGGTGCTTTCCTTGGTATGAATCATGTCCACGTTTGTGTAGAGACCAGCTTACTCTCCATTTAGCATCTCGGGCTGACTTTCTGCCAATTCATTGGGGAAAAATCGTGCAACATAAATAATGTATATGTAAGCAGTGAAAAAGGAAATCATCGATTGTGATAACTGTCATAACTGTGGATGGAATTTAGAAGTGGGTTGTCTGCACAGCTGATACTAGACTAACTTGTCGAGGCCAGGTTGGACAGGGCTTGGAGCAACCTGCTCTAGTGGAAGGTGTCCCTGCCTGCAGCAGAGGGTTGGAACTGGATGAGCTTTAAGGTCCCTTCCAATACAAACTTTGATTCTACTTTGATTTTACTTTGGATTATTGAAGTACCCAGGGCACTTTTTCATCCCTGAGGAGTTAAAAGCAAGTTTCACTCCATGCCAACAGTTATCCATTTGCCTCAAATATGTCATTATTATTAAAAACAGTTCTTAAAGGAGTGATGCTTCATTTACAGTAGGTCAAATAAAGTTCTGAGAAATTCTGATTTTAAATGTACCATATCCATTTGTTCACAGTGCATTTGCCTTCTGGGGAGAAGATAACTTTCCTGGATACTCCTGGGCATGCAGCTTTTTCAGCCATGAGAGCAAGAGGTACCCATGTTACTGACATTGTCATACTGGTTGTAGCAGCAGAAGATGGAGTAATGCAACAAACTGTAGAATCCATTCAGCATGCTAAAAATGCAGGAGGTAAGGTGTTCACTTTGTTAATGTTACACTTTGGAGTGGCAAGTCCAGTTCTCAAAGTAAATGTACAAAGTGTGTGTCACTGTGCAGATCAAACTGAATACTTTGCAAACATTTAATTACCTCTCCAAAGAAACTGCACTGGAATCCATGCACTTGGGAAGTAACTGTTGTAGTCCCCTTCCTTCTCCCCTGGGAAGGTGTTTGAAAATGTACTGAATGTTGCAGTAATACATAAAGATATTAAAATACCAATGTTTTTGTAGGACTTGCAGGTTTGTGAGAGCTCCCTCATAGGATGTGTCTGTGGGTGTTATTGGGGCTGATTTTCGTCTTACATAGTAAGATAACTCCTTGGTAGTTAACATCTCAATGCCTCTCGGGGAATAGGCACAAAGTGAGGTCATGTGCTCTGTGTGGCCATAACTTGCTCTACCCTTTTACTGCAGTTGTGTTACTAGCAGCAGCATTTGGTTAGCTTGATAATTAGTTTGTGTGTTCCCCTTTTAGTGCCTCTCATCCTCGCCATTAATAAATGTGACAAACCTGAAGCTGATCCTGAAAGAGTAAAGAAGGAATTGCTGGCCTATGATGTGGTCTGTGAAGAATTCGGAGGTGATGTTCAAGCTGTGAATATTTCTGCACTCAAGGTGAAGTTTTGGTGGAAAGAATGATGGTGTTCATGGGTATCTAATATGTGCATACAGTTGCATTTTTATTATCAGCTGGAAAATAAAATGCTTATCTTCCTGGAATTTGACACCTTACCATGAGCTAAGTGCTGCTGGCTCTCACCAGAATCATTTAAAACATCCTCCTGACATATTTTGAGGCTCAGACTTTCAGTCAGCAATAATATATCAGTTTTCTTCTGGTTATTTTTTCAGGTTAATGCTAATTGCTGTTTTCTCATATATTTGCTCACTGTATGAAATCAGAATCAAGGTTATTGATAGTGCTAGGCAGGAAGAGGAAAATTCAGACAAGGGTAAATGAGTATTTTCCTAACACATGCCTAATCACAGGAATGCAGTTCTGTAGTGATCTTACAGGATTTGCCATCATCCTGGCAAACAACTGAGAGCTAAAAAGTGAAAATTCAAGTAAAATCAGGACTTCAGTTTTGTGGTGGCCAAAGTAGCTTTGTCCAAACTGCTGCAGCAGCATCTTATTGTAGCAGCATCCCTATTGCTGGCTTTCCAAATGTATCCCAAGTAATTTTCTACGTTTTCAGGCAAGTTCAAGGCCTTTTGAAGTCATGTCCTTATGCTTTAAAATAGCCATACATAAAAATGGCTTCTTCATTCACCTCTGTAGCACACATTGTTGCCCTCATTCATGTAGATCTGGATCTGCTGATGATGGTATCTGTTCTCAAAACCAAAATGTGATTAGAACAAACTGGGGGGAAAAGAGAAGAAGACAGGCCAACAGTTTTGTCTCTGGTGTCCTGGAGTCCTGACTTGGGTGGTGGATGCCATCAAGTTTCAGTTTGGGTGGTTTGGCTAGTTGAGTTTTTTGGGGGTTGTTTGGTTGTGTTTTGGCTTTGTTTTTCAATCTGCATTCCTAATACACTTGTAGCAAATTATTGCAAGGTTTATAATTAAGATACATATATGTTTGTGTGTGTATGGTTTTATACAGGGTGAAAACTTGATGGTTTTAGCAGAAGCAACTGTTGCTTTAGCAGAGATGTTAGAGCTGAAGGCGGATGCCACGGGTCTGGTAGAGGGGACTGTAATCGAGTCTCGCAAAGACAAAGGGAAGGGGTAAGTAACTTGCTGCCTTTTCAGCTTTAATGAAGCAACTCATAATAGTGCAGATACTGTTCAGCTGGTTTGTACCTCAGGATTTACGTTTAACATTGAACTTGCTGGTGTTGTTAAACTGTAACAGTTTCTTTGCAGTGTTTGTGACTGAAGCATTGAATTGTTATTGAACAGCATGAGAGGCAGAAAAAGAAATCACGAAGTGATAGGGCAGAATTCATCATCTCGCTGATTAAATCATGTAAGCACAGGAAATAGCTTAAAATGCTACAACAGCTGCAATTTTTTTTTAAGTTTCATTAAAAATAGGAATGATGAAGTCTAATATTCATAATATATACACAATTTTTGGTGAAATATGCATAACTTGACATTGTGCTCTTTTAAATATCATAGCTCCTTTGCAGCTTCTCTGGTAACAAGGTGTGTTTTGCCCTATAAAAATGAACTACATTTTAGAAAATTGTTGGGGTTTGGGGTTTTTTTTGGTGATGAGTCCACTTGAAGTGTTAAATGTGTTTTCTTACTAAAGCTAACTGTAAAAAAGAGAGAAGAGTCACTTTAATTCTGCCTGTTACTTCTCTCCTTTGCTCTTCACTAGTCCACTTACCACAGCCATCATCCAAAGAGGAACTCTGCGGAAAGGCTGTGTTCTGGTTGCAGGGAAGACATGGGCAAAAGTGCGTTTCATGTTTGATGAGAATGGCAAAGCTGTAGATGCAGCCTCTCCAGGCATCCCAGTGGAAATCATGGGCTGGAAGGATGTCCCTTCAGCAGGAGACGAGGTCCTTGAAGTAGAATCTGAGGTACAGACAGACCTCTTTAATGGAAAACTCCCATTGCAGGGAGGTGGAGGGGAAGGAGCTGAGTGAAAAACAAGTGATAGCTTTCATTGTAAATAACCTGGATAATTTGAAAGATGAAAGATGAGCATGGGCATTGAGACCTGAACTAGGTGCTCAGAAAGAGGAATATCCAGGATATGTTCTGTATTCCCTTCCTAGGCACAGAAGACTTTTATACTATCACACTATCATCCTACCTGGGGAACAGTCCACTGCTTAATTATATCAGTGTTTTAATTTTAGAATGAGGACTAGTTTCTGTCAAGAACATGCATAAAATACAGCTTGAAATAGGTGTGGTGAGAGCTGGCCAAACACCACATGGAATAATGAACAGTAATTCTTTTCTGCAGTGCAGAGTTACCATAAGAATAAGCCTTGAGTCATGCTGTAAGCCAGGAAAGAAGCTATTGTGCTTATTCTGTGCCATACTTGCAGCAATATCTACTGTTAAATGTGAAAGTAAATGAGTGAGCCTGTAGAGAAGATGCAAAATGCTGAAGCTGCATTACTGTGGAGTTTTCTGGTGCAGTGCTGTGAAAGATAATGTTTCTGTCCTCCTGCCCAGCAAAGGGCGCATGAAGTTGTGGCTTGGAGAACCTACGTTGAACAACAGGAGAAGCTGAAAATGGATGTGGAAGTTATTGAGGCAAAACAAAAGGAGCACAGGATGGAATATGAGAAGAAGCACCAGCAGCTAGCCCATCTGACCTGGAGGCAGAGGAAGGCGGTGCTGTACAAGGCAAACAAGCACGTCATGTTTTTAAAGCCAAAAGAGAAAACAGAGATGGACAAAAACGTGCTCTCGGTAATTGTTAAAGGTGCTGCTCTATTCTGTTTAAACACTGGTTTCGTGTTTCTCGAATGCTTAGTTTGAAGCATAGCACTAAACTAGGAAGAACATTCTGTTACCAGCAATTTGATCAGTGCAAACCTGAACAGGTAATTGGACCTCCCAGTCAGAGGGTGGGCATCCAAAACCACCCAGTGGTCAGAAGGATGCACTTCCATCAGGGACAGAGAAATAGGAAAATTACAAGCTTAAACCCTTTACCCAGGAACTCCTGAGTAAAACCCATGTAAGTGTCTCTAGCTATAAATATGTATTAAAAATATGTATATTAAAAGAGTTAAGTACAAGCTATATGAGCAGCAGTACTGCATCAGCAAAATGGAGGACAAGAGCAATTATGTATTAGTTGAAGTGGGACAGGGAGAACTTGGTTTGACCTCACATTTAGTGATACACAGTGCCAGTAGTAGCTGATAAAGCACACAAACCTGACCTGAAAGTGACAGCAGATGTAGATCCTCTGTCCTACTGTATTTATTGAATTCATTTTTGGAATTAATAAACTTCTTAGATGTGTTTTAACATACTGCTGAAAATACAGTAAGAATGATGGATGTCAAAAGACTTCCTGTTGTGTAGTGTGGAGTTGCCAAGCGCTTCGTTCTACTTCAGTGTTCCTCTGATGTGTACAACGTGAGCAGTGCTTCTGTTTATATGCACAGGTGACGTGGATGGATCTGTTGAAGCTATTCTGAACATTCTGGACAGCTACGATGCTGACAGTGAATGTAAATTGGATATCGTTCATTTTGGAATGGGAGATATCAGTGAAACTGATATAAGTCTTGCTGAAGCATTTAATGGTGCGTGTTTAAAAATGGATTTACAATTAGTACAAGCTCTTTATTGAAATGGGTAGGACTCATTCTGGTTTTGCTCTGTCAGTAATTACCAGCATCAATAAGGTAAACTCGTATCTTAAAAATGTTTCCTTTAACATCAGACAGTGCAGGTGGGGAGACTAGAAATACAGCAAGCCAGAAGGACTTTTGGCAAGTTGAATTGTTAATTCTTGCCTCTTCACTCGGGTCATTTTATGATGCTCAAACAGGGCAAAACTGGAAAAGTAGGTTACAAAAGAATTCCCTTTCGCTCAGGGAGGTAATTGGAAGGACTGCATTGGTAGTTGTTCCCGTATCTACCCTGTAATGCTTGCCTGCTGCAGACCATGGGGTTGTTGTGCCTGTCATAGTCCACAGGTGGACAAGAATGATTTAGTTCACTTCCAGCTTGATTTGACAACCAAGCTGTTTTTCCAGCTCCAGAATGGGAGGTCCTTATCCTTCACATGAGATCTGGTGAGTTGTAAGCATTAGTTTCTGCTTCGATACTTCCAGTTGTCACAGGCAAATGTTCTCTTAAGGCTTTAGCCATTAGCTTAGTTGCAGTCCATGTGCAAGAGTGGGAGAAGTAAATGGTCTCTCCTTAAAAGGGAAGTAGTAAAATGATGTGTGTTTTTGCTAACCACTAATTCTACCCTGTCCTTGCAAATACCATGTTACAGAATAGACTTACTGGTTAAAGCGTGATCCCTTGTAGTCATCACTTGCTGATTGTTTTATTTACCAGGTGTTATATTTGGATTCAGTGTGAAAGCCCATGAAAACATTAAACAACTGGCTGCTAAAAAGGGAATAAAAATTAAACTTCACAATGTCATCTACAAACTTGTTGATGACTTGAAAGAGGAGCTGAATAGAAGGCTGCCCCCCTCTGTGGTGGAGAACATAATAGGTGAGTTTTCATGGACTGAGAGATTCTTGCTGCCTAATGTGGCCTAAGGTTTACTCTCCAATGAAGTGCTCCTATTGAATCAAGTGCTGTTATAAATCTTGGTCAGTGGAAGAGTGGAGCTTGCTTCTGCTCATTGCTAGTTTGCTATTCTCATCTACCTCATACAACTTTACTTTTTCCTTTCAGGCGAAGCTTCTGTTCTCAACATCTTCTCTGTAACAGTAGGAAAAAACAAAATTCCAGTTGCTGGATGCAGGGTACAGAAGGGGCTGCTGGACAAGAAAATGAAGTTCAAGTTAATCCGCAAGCGGGATGTTATTTGGAAAGGTAAGTGGCATCACCACAAAACAGGAATTATGTCCAAGCGCTGCTGGTGCCCTGTGAAGTTAGTGCAAAACGTACATGCCATATTCACAACAGAAGGGCAAACCAAAACACATGCTCTGATACTGGTGACTCTTTCTTTGATGCATTTTTGTCTTTGTAGGATCTTTATCATCACTGAAGCATCTTAAAGATGATGTCCAGGTAATAAAAGCAGGCATGGATTGTGGATTGAGTTTGGACAAGAATATAGAATTCAGTATTGGAGATGAAATTATTTGTTATGAAGAAAAAGAAGTTCCACAGACAACTTCCTGGGATCCAGGATTTTAAAAGGCATTAATACTAAAGGACATGTACTGTTGGCTGGCCTTCAACTCTTAACATTAAATGGACTTTCAGAGATGCACAGAACTTCTTCCTCTCTCATGTTTATGTAAATACGTTCTGCTTTTAAATGTCAGCAACCACCTTACCTCACTGGAACATGAGGTAAACTATAACACAGTTGATAGCAAGTAGCTCAAGCATTTGAAACCATCACAGTCTACTTATGATGTCAATTGGTTCCAAATAGCCACACCATCTTCTTCTCTTCTTCCCCACCCCCCCCAGTACATAGTAGGACTCTACTACCCTTTAACACAGAGCATTGTAGACATGATTGCAGATCTCTTAATCTATTTTTCCAGACTACATGTACAGTTTACTCCCTTCGTGTTTAAAGGGACCACTTCCAAGGTTAGCCAGTATCAGTTTCTTCCCTCTGCATTTCTACTAGTTATCTCCTTTCAAGGAGACGTAACTAACCAAGGCCACTCATTAAAGACATTGCCGCTTCAACCTAGAAACAAACTATTTCATCCTAGCTGACAGTAGGCATCTAAAGGTTAAAGATTTTTCTCACTTAAGAGGAAATACAGT
This sequence comes from Forpus xanthops, assembly GCA_032466535.1. Taxonomy (NCBI): domain Eukaryota; kingdom Metazoa; phylum Chordata; class Aves; order Psittaciformes; family Psittacidae; genus Forpus; species Forpus xanthops. Next base: position 11,845 of record JASSUY010036563.1, read on the forward strand.
GCCACAGGAACCAAAAATAACTATTTAAACCGTACAGAAGTTCAGCTTTTTATTGTCTAGTACATTTACTTGTCTTCTGGTTTATTAAAGCAGTATGTCAGACAGCACTTGCCACAGTAGTGTCTGTCGAAGTGACTTGCCATGAAGACTCCAGCTCCACACTCCTCAGAGGGGCACTCCCGGCGCAGACGGCTGATCTTGCCATTCTCATCCACCTGGGAATCATGGAATCAGAATGGTTTGTGTTGGAAGGGACCTTAAGCTCATCCAGCTTCAACCCCTGCCTCTTACTAGAGCAGCTTGTTCCAAACCCTGTCCAACCTGGCCTTGAACACTGCCAGGGATGGGGCAGCCACAGCTTCTTGGGCAATCTGTTCCAGTACCTTCCCACCCTCAAACTGAAGAACTTCCTTATATCTAACCTAATCTCCCTACTAAATTTTAAGCCCATCATTTCTTGTCCTATAACTATAGTCCCTGATGAATCATAGAATAGGTAGGGTTGGAAAGGACCTTAAGCTCATCCAGTTCCAACCTCCCTGCCATGGGCAGGGATGCCTCACATTAAACCATGCCACCCAAGGCTCTGTCCAACCTGGCCTTGAACACCGCCAACGATGGAGCATTTACAGCTTCCCTGGGCAACCCATTCCAGTGCCTCACCACCCTTACAGTAAAGGATTTCTTCCTCATATCCCATCTAAACTTCCCGTTTAAGTTTGAACTCGTTACCCCTTATCCTCTCAGTACAGACCCCAATGAAGAGTCCCTCTCCAGCATCCCCATAGGTCCCCTTCAGATACTGGAAGGCTGCTATAAAGTTTCTCTTCTCCAACAACTCCAATTTTCTAAGCCTGTCTTTGTATTGGAGGTCAGAGAAGCAACATCTCATAAATGCACTCACCACCTTTTAGCACCAATGATAAATTTGAGTTGTTTTTTAAGCAAAGTAGTTCTTGTGACAGTTACTACATCAAGCTTATTGAAACAAAGTTCAGAAGCACCCAGTTGTAACAGTTAGTTTCTTTCCTATTTAACAGGTGGGATGTTTGCAAAGGGAAGGACTTTAAATACACCAGGCTACACACAGACTAGTTACAGGATTCATGTCCTTCCTGGTGAGAACTCGGTTTTCATCAAGCTAAGAGTTAGTTCTACATACCTTGTAGTACTTCAGCACTGCAAGCTTAACCTTCTTTCTCTTATGCTTGTTCTTCTTGGGGGTTGTGTAAGACTTCTTCTTTCTTTTCTTAGCACCACCACGAAGTCTCAGCACAAGGTGAAGAGTTGATTCCTGTTTGGAAAGCACATGAAACAGATTAAAAACACCTGTAAGCAGGCTTTTATCTACAGAAAGAAGATCTCTAGTTAGGAAAGTTCTGAAAGGATTATTCAATATGCAGGCTCCAGAGAACAGCAGCTCCTGCATCCCAAACCCCAGAAGGTTCAATTGCTGTGCCTGTATTCTCAATTCTAACAGGAACTGCAGAACCATTTCCTGATGTAACTACACCAAACTGTCAGCTTTATGTAGCTCCTTCTCAGTGGCACTCACTGCCCTGTCAGGTTAACCTGGCAGAAGAGGGCAGGATTTTTCACATCCTTACACAGCTCACTCCTGTGTGCCATGTGCCCAGACTGACAGAAGGGAGATGCTGGAAGCAGAATCCTTACACCTCCCCAGTCAGAAGCGTCACCCAACCCTAAATCAATTGATTTGGTTAAATCCATCTGCAACATTTCTTAGGCTCAGCTGCAAAGGCCAGTCTGCTCCAATGGTGCCAACCACTTCTACAGTGTGCTGGGCAGCCTCCGCTACTCACTTTTTGGATGTTGTAGTCAGACAGCGTGCGTCCATCTTCAAGCTGCTTTCCAGCAAAGATCAGTCGCTGCTGGTCAGGAGGAATGCCTGATGGGGACATGAATCGAGCTTAACTGAAGAACACAATCTAGGACATTCTAGAGTAAAATATTAGCTTGCTACAGATGATCACACATGCATACAACATATATCAACCAAAACGCGAACAGTAAGTGCATCTTGTGCTTACCTTCCTTATCCTGGATCTTAGCTTTGACATTTTCTATAGTATCAGAAGGCTCAACCTATTAAAAAAAAAAAAAAACGAAACAACGGACTCAAACCACGCTTTGTCTTCTTGTTAGCCCAGAGATGCGGAAGAGCCACGAGGAACTCCGGCTGTCACAGCCGTTTCGCCTCCCCACCACGGGCAGCCAGCTCCGCACAGGCCCAGTGAGCTCCGTGCATCCCGCACCACACGGCCCCGGCAGGCCCGTCCCAGCGGCGGGGCCTCCCTCGGCTAAGGCAAACCCCCGGGGCAGCGCGGTGAGGACCCGCCGCGTCTCACCTCGAGGGTGATGGTTTTCCCCGTGAGGGTCTTCACGAAGATCTGCATGGCGAGGCCGGCACCTGTGGTGGGGTAGAGGCCGTGAGGGGCAGCCGCGGCCACGCGTGCGGCGGCGGAGCGAGGCCTCACCACAGCTTCCTACCGGAATGGCGGCTGCAAGAGAGCGCGGCGCCGGCACGCACGGGGTTTCCCCGGCCCGCGCCCAGAGGCGGGACTACATCTCCCGGCATGCCCCATCGCCGCCCGCCGCGCCATGGCCTGCCGGGAGCCGCAGTCCAGGCCGAGGGGCATCATGGGAATGGTAGGCGGGGCTGGGCGCGGCGGGCGGGGGGACCGCGGCTCCCACAGTGCACCGCGGCCGTGAGGGGAGGAGGGAGGGTCTCGTTCTGTGCATTGCAGCCGCGGTGAGGAGGGAGTTGAATGGGGAGTGAGGGTCCTTCTGCTCCCTGTATCTCTATAGGTCTGTGCTGAGGCCTGAAGTGCCAGAAATCGGTGTCCTTACCTGAGTGCAGGCAGCTTGAAACTGCCTTCCAGCCGCCTTGATAAGTGTAGATTCCCCAAGATCAATGTTGAGTGTGTCAGGGCTTGTATCTTTAGGATTAGAAAAGCTGTAGGTAAATTAGGAGGAGCAATGAGAGCCCCCTTAATTTGGAAATTACTTGTTAGGTGGGTTAATGCATATGAATTGAATATGGGAAGGGTTAAGCTGAAAGAATTGCTTGAATAATGAAGTATCTGATGCTCTTTTAACCATTTCACTTCCTTTAGGGTTTGGTCTGAGGCAGTTGTTGGACAAAGGAGGAAAGAGGTTTAGACTTTGTGTGAGAACTTGCTGTTGTGTGATGAAAACCATTGGATGGGAGCAGGGCAATGTCCCGTCTTCACTCCTGCCCTTAAGAACAGCAGATGTTCATATGAGCATACGTATGGACAGGAATTGAGCAAGCAGGCTATGGTGAGCAGGGATCACCTGTGGAGCATGACATTATAGACAGTAAAGCATTTCACAAGGTAACATTTTTTTGTGTAACTGGGAAGTGACCAACAACCATTAGAAATTGGTTTGTTCCTGCTTTGTCTTAAGAGGAAAAAGGTATTAGCAGACTAACAGCCATGTGTTGGTCAAGGTTAGGTATGCTTTCATCTGGTTTGTGCCCCAGTGTGTACTTGTAGGCAAATTTCTCTCCAATAAATTCATATTACCAGAAGTTACAGTAGGGTTCACGCTTGTTAACTGCTTTTCATAACTTTATGGCAATGATAAATCAAGAATAAATATTCTTAGTTTTCAGGATGGATAGGAATAAGGGTTATTTGGTCTGCTTTTAAAGCTTGACTTGGACTGCCATTGGAAGATATTAAAGTGCACAGTACCCTCTCCTTTGGTCTTCTACACCTATAAGTGCTAAATTCATTTAGTGCCTTCTTACTTGCTTGTAGGACTGTTTCTTATTATTTGAGATCAGTGCTACAGGTCTTGCTCCAAGGGCTATCTAAGGAGTATTATTTTGTCTCTTCATTTCATTTTAAACCTGTTATGCCTATTAGAAAGTTCCAGAAAGCTGTTTTATTGTTCCTCTTTAACTGTTATGTCAAAGAGACCTTCACATACAAGAAAGTATGTTACCATGTACAGCAATATCCTGACTTCAGTCAAACAGGAACATGAGGCCTTTATTACCAGAATCAAGAGTGGCCAAAGGAACGCCTTTTTTCTTCAGGAGAGATTGAAAGCTGTGGAATCAGGGCCCATAACTCTGACATCATAGAGGAATGGAAAGGCCCTCAAGATCATCTAGTTCCAACCCCCATGCTGTAGTAAAAGAGCAATGGAGCTTGAAGACAAATTGTCTCTAATAATGTTTAATGCAAAATGCAGTGTTTTTTATTAGGACATGAATAATTTAGTTGACGCTGTTTTTTTCTCATTTTTTCAATGTTTCAATTCTTGGTTTATATTTATGTGCAAGCTGGCAATGGCTGTGTAGAACCTTGCTAACATGTGGGGTTAGACCTCTGCTCCTCACATCCTGGTCCTGATTGTTGTGCATTCAAACTTGAGGTGTAAGGCTTTGCTTGCAGAAAAGCTGGAGGATCAGTCTCAGAAGTTAAATGCACACAGGTTCTCTTCACCTATAGAAATAGCGTAGCCTGAAAATGAGGCTATTGTATTCCTAAAGTGCACTCTGAGGCCGCGGAACTATTGGATGATGTCTTTTTTTTTTATTATTATTCTTTTTTTAAATCCTAAATTCAGTGTGAGCTCAGATCAAACAAGCAATACCGACAGCTCCTTCTGAAGGATGCATTTTGTGTTGGTGGTTGTCGGCCTTTCTTACAGCATTATAGGCTCTGGTTTTGTTTGAGACTTTTTTTCTCTTTCACTAGTAGCAGATGTAAGATTTCTTCTATGGATAAAAAAGTGATTGCTGCGATGTTAATTTCTTCCATTTTCTTGTTATGTCAATAGCAGATCCACAGTTTCAAACACCCTCTAAGAACATGTGTAAGCTGTAAACCCTATATCTGCACTTGGCCTTTGTTTTTCCCTTTGTGAGGATAGGATACAATCGTATTTGAATTTCTAGAAATGCATCTGTTTTTGCATGTTTGATTTGGAGGAGACATTAAACTGACAGCAAGGTGTTTTCCTAATTCAGAGTAGATTTGTTTGAAATGGTGAGCAGCTTTACTAGCATCTGGTGTTAAATGAACTGTAATGGGTGCCTCTCAGGTGAAGACTCCTGTGAAAAGCAACAGCTTTTTTTGAATGCTAGCTTGTATTTTAGTTTTAAATTGAGATTCTGAACTACCTTGTGTCTGGGTCAAAATTTCACTTCTTTGTTTAAGTCCTAACCCATAACTTATCCTACTTCAGCCTGCTCTTTTAGCATGCTGAAATCATCCTTGTTCTCGGAGTAATAAGACCTCACTACTTAAATCATCACACTGAAAGAGTGTTTCTCAAGCCATGCTTTATGACCACCTTGGGAATCACAAAGTATTGCAAAACACAATGTGAGTAACAAACAGCTTAGTTCCTCTGGGGTGAAAGAGTGAAAAGCAGCTGTTTTTTCTACTTTCAAGCATTCCAGATTTTTACAGTAGTCAGGGAGCTGCAAATGGCTTTTAATAGTTTGCTGGAGAAGCCTGTTGAAAAATAACTCTCTTACTGCAACATGATGATGCCTTGTTTGTGCAGCTCCATAGGAACTTTACCTCCTGTTCCAAGGCTATAAAGTTCTCTGCTGATTGTTAAGACAGTCTTTTGCAAATTCTAAAAATAGATTAATCCTAAACCACTTAGATTGTAGCAAAATAGGTAGCAATGCCTGTAGCAGACATTGCATAGCACTTGACAGCTTAAATCCCTGTAGTTGTTGCACTATTATTACTGTAACTGTGGCACATTACCAGTCCTGAGCAGATCTACTTCCACAGCCCAGTCTTTTTCTTCACAGTGCCTGGGCTAGGCTAAGAGAGGTGCTTAAATTTAAAGATACTATTTCTGAAAATTAGGAATTATGCTTTCATAGATTCGTATCTACTATGCTTTTTGTGTCTTACTCCAATAAACTACCTTTAACTTGAGTTGCCTGCAACTCCCCTGTCATTCTGTTGCTCTTACGGGTTTCAGAAGTCATCTTGAGTGCCACCAAAGGTGTTTTGAGTGCAAGGTATTTTTGCCTTTAGGCTTTTTATATTAAAATAAACACTTTTTCCTATGGGCCTTTAATTTCATCAGCGTGTTCCTTTTATTTTAATTCAGCTTTAGGATTTATAATCCATCAGGGAAAACAGTGGGTGGTTTGTTCAGTAGGTTTAATATGAATAGTAAAAAGCTTTTTAGGGCAAATACGGCATCTTTAAATGCAGTTGGGTTTTTTCTTAGATGCATTGAACAGGTTATTTTAATTGATGCAGTCTGTACTTTGGAAGACTGGAATAAAATAGCACTTGCTTGTGCAGAAAATAAGCCTGAAATCTTATCTCAGAGAATCGTGTCGGTTCTCCTCTCTCAAAGGATGCAGTGTTTGAAACCTCGCCGCTTGAACAACGTGTGAGGATAATGGAACATGTTTTCCGGGAGTTTTAATGTATAACAACAGAGGGAGCTCTTACAGCATGCAATGCCTAGTCCTTTTAGCTCTTTGCGTGAACTGGAGTAAACACGAAGCATGAAAAAAACAGTGCTGAGAATTATTTTAACTATCACATATCACTTTTTTATCCCTTTTAATATGTCCGTGTGAGAATGTGTGCATGTTTGCACTTTGTTTAACTGAAAATATATTCTCAGTGTAGAAGAAAGTGGGCATGTTGTTCTCTGGAATGGTATGGTAAGGGTATGCATGTGCTTTCCATCCACTTCTCAGCTTAAGTAAATCCTATCTGTCTTTTAATATAGTGCTGGAGGGAGATACCACATGGGGTTTAGAACCAGCATGTCTTAGAGACACTGCTCGGAGTGGATCATCACTCTGAACAAAGAGCTGGACAAAGAGAGTGTGGTGTGCACATTCCCTGATGCTTTGGTCCTTTTGTTTTTTTCCTGCTAGACCATCATTGGAATCATAGTACAAGTTAGATTATCAAGATAGTCCAACAAATCCTACCAAAATACAACAAATGTTTACTTAGATCAAATTTAGGCTTCAGTTCTATGCATCCATCTCATCCTTGTATTGCTGTGGGATTTGAGGACCATACTACACTGTCAGAGCCAGTGCAGGAATTTGGCTTAGGCTGATTATTAAAAGGGGGTAATTCAGTCTTTGTGGGGAGGCAGATGCCCACTTCAGTCATGTACCAGCAGATGCACTGGATGCATGTTGGCAGAGCCTCTTGATAGCTCTCAGCCCACAGCCCCCATAAACAGGAAGAATGCTGAATGTCATTTGCTGTTGTCACTATGCTACATGTTCCCAAAGAGCAGATATCTCTGTAATTAAGCTAGATATAACTGCTGCTGGTTTGTGTCAGTTTTAATGTGTTTTGGCACTCTTTAAAAGCTGCTGGGCCATGCTCTATTTATTATATGGGTAAATCTGCAGGGTTAGGATTCACAAGAGAACTTCCTTTAAAAGAGAATTGTGAGTCTACAGATACTGTAAGTATTGTGTGGGTGAGGAGCAGGGAAAGCTATGCAAGTTCAGTTTTCAACATACAGAATAATGTCTCTTGTAAATATAGCCCCCAAGTTAATATATAATTGTAGAGATATTTCTGAAGTAAGTTAGTGTTAGATATTTTTTCTAGTAATGCCCGATCCTTAGTCGTGTGTTTCCAAAGGCTTCTGAATTATTACCACCCTGCAGAGCTTGCAATTGATGCCATTTTTTAGTGATACATTCTTTGTAATGAGCATTAGAACTTCTGCCTCAGGAGTGGTTCAATTCTGTCAAAGGCTGTCCAGTTAAGCTTGAAGTGGTGCTTAAAGTGTATTCAGTGCTGTAGAGAAAGGTAAGTTCTGTGACCATGGAGAGCCAGGCCTTGCCAGGATGCTTTCAAAGTTGTCTAGCTGCTCACTTCTTTTCCTAGGTTGGTTCTTTTTAATATGAATGCAGTGTTTTCTGTACTCCATCTGCTATGCTGAGAAGGAATTTCTAACATTTAAAGGGCAGTTGATATGATCCTTTTTTTGCAGGAAAGTGGGGGGGGGAAAGAGCTGATGCTGTCAAAAGAATGTGAGTAAAGGGATTTAAACTATTTATTAAAACCTCAGTTTAATGAATATGGTCAGGAATAAAGGACTTGTATGTCTACTTTGCTTATTGCAGCTCAATATTGTCTGATGTTCAAGTCCATTTTTCCCAAAATCCTGAGAAAGAACCACAAATTAGGGATGGTGTTTTCCCTTTTAGTGCTTGTTGCTATTCATGTAACTGAAATTAACACAGTCCTGCCATTATGAACATCTGTGCTAATGTAGCTGCTCCAGGAGCAGTCAGGTGGAAAGGTCAATGCTGGAAGCTTCAGTGAGATTTCTGAACACAGCCCATCTACAGAGCAGAGCTCTGAGGAAGTGCTTATGATTGGGGAAAAAAGTACTGTTATTTCTGTAACAGTAGAGCATTCATTGCTGACACTTGATCTTTTCCTTATAGCTCAGCTTGACATCACCTGAGTGACTGCAGATTTCTGCACTTCCTGATTATGAAATGCGGAGCAGCTGAATTCCATAGAAGAGAGTTTTCCACAGCCTGGTGTCATCACACACAATGAATACAGAGGTCAACAGCCATTTCTCTTCCCATTTATATAATTCAGTTATAAAGTTATGGAATCTTTCTTGTGACCAACTTGCATTGTGAGGTTCAAATCTGAAGTATATCTAAAAAGCAGGCGTAAGCGAGGGATCAGAAAGAACAGTCCAGTATCTTTTGTATGCCAGCAAAAGAGAGCAGGTATAAACTCTCAGAAGTAGTAAAACACCTTCATGGAAAAATAGTCCCTGCTAGATGAAAATGGATTTATTCTTAGACATTGCTGTGCCTACTGAAACCTCAGGTTCCTTTTTTTCATTTCATGTTATGCTGATGGATGTATATTCATTTTAATGGTGCTGTTTCTTATATATGTAATGAGTGACAAAAGATCATAATCTGGTTAGTTGCCACACTGGTTATAAGATGGGGTGTTTGACCTTAGATACACTGTATATATTGTAACTCAATTTACAGTGTAGCATACATTGGGTTTTACTAAAAGGATGAAAACAATGGAAGATTACTGCTGTTCTTTCTGCACTAAAGCTAACATCATACAGAAAAGCAATGCAGCTGTAACTGATAATCCCCAGAGTGATTTCATGGGTCTTGTTTAATGTTTGCAGCAGCTCAAAATGAAAGTACTTGTTAAATCGATCAAGACAGTGATGGGCAAAACCACAAAGTTTTATTCTTTTTCTTTATAGCCATTTTTGCTGCGCTGAAGTGATTTCTAGCAGGGATATATGATCAAATGGCAGGCCTGAGGTAAGTGCTTCTTTAGTTGGCCTACTTACTTGCTAGCTGTTTTGTACTGAATGTTCTCTGGAAGCTCTAGATATCATGCTACATGAGAAAAACAACACAAGTGCAGTGTCAAATATGTGCTCCCCGGAGCAAACACAACTGTTACAGGGGAGAATTGTGCTGCTGTTGCCTTATATGCCTTATTTTCCTTCAGAAATTGGTGTCTCCCAGTCCAAAAATCAGTTGTTAATCATCTGCTGGGATTAAAGCAGTATAGACCTGTATTTTATTCGCAGCCTCAAGAATTTTCAGTCACCTCATCTTCAGAAAAATAAAAACTGGTTTGAACATTCTATTTAGCAAGGTGACAGTCTACTTTTACCCAAAGTGTCCATGAAAGCGAAGTAGTATTTTAGTAATATTCAAATACCCAACATTACATATAAAGAAGAGATGGAATTTCAACAAGATAGAGGCATTTGCAGGTTAAAAATCCATTCCTTACAAACATTTATGCTCCCTGTCTCAGGTACTGTTTTGAAGAGGAGTTACCCAGTTTCACAGCAGTGAAGTAGGAGAGGTGTCTTGTCACCTCACTGAGAAGAGAAACATTTGGCTACTGTCAGCACTCACATTTCTTTTTCCTCTTATTTATTAATCAAACTCAGAATTTATCATTTTCCCAATATTTGACAGACTTTGACTTGGATAAAATAAAGTGGTGATGAGCTTTAAAATACTTCAAGACTGATCAAAATGTACAGATACACAAGTGCACAGCATCATGGTGCTGCACAGTTTATTACTGCCAAGCTATAGCTGAGTTAATTTCCATCTCTACTTGACCATGTGCTGCACTCACCTCCTTCCAATGCAGACTTCACAGGGGTCAGCCACAGATTTATACCTTGATCTAATGAAGAAATTAGGCTCTTTACAAGATATGTGCTATGGGGGTGTTAAAGATACTGGAAGGAGAGGAAATGTTGTCAGGTTAGTTATGTAGCCTAGTGCCTGGGATGTGTACCCAAAGGAGGAAATCATAGGCTGTGGAATTCCTGTTTTATGGAATTCTTCTGTCTTAGAAGATGAATAATGAATTAATTCTATCTTTAAATTAATGAATTACTGGAAAAAGTACAAATCCCCTCCAAGATCCACTTCCCAGGTGAGTGCCCTTACCACATATGAGATGGGTTTTTTCCAGCCCCCCAAGAAATGTCAGTAGAGCTTAAAGAAGTGATAGTAGTATTTTTATTGATTCTTGTCTTTGTGAGATGGGGTTTTATGTTACTCTGGCAAGTTTTATTTAAAAGGATATGACCATAACTTTTTGCATGCTTTAATCCCTAAACTCCTATGTGATGTAAGAGATTTCCTGAGGTTATCAAAAGCAAGTAAGATTTGTGATACAGTTTTTACCAAATGCATATCACAGGGAGAGGGTTATGAGTATGAAAGAGTTTGTATTGATAACTAAGTAAATGATGAAGGTACTGAAAAGGGTTTCTATTGATAAGAGTCCATCAGTGATATTCACAAGGCACTTTTAAGGAAAATTAAGGTACTCAATTTTTAAACATTTTTTGTGTTGTTTCTTCAGGTTTTTCCCACTATTTAACTATTTTCCTTCTGTTTTTCTTGTGTCTCTATGGACCAATTATTCTCGTACTTGAAACAACAGAATGGTAAGGAGCAATCTTTCACTGGTGGAAGATTACTGGTGACCTAACACACATTTATGTGTTCTAATGTGGTCTATTTCCATCCTTCTGGAATCCCATTGAAACCCATGAGTCACACTAAGGATGTTTGGCTTCACACCTTTTCCTTCAGTCAGTTTTGTGACCCTATGAGCCTCCCTTCTGGTTTTGAAAGCTGTATATACAGTCACTTCATTGCTGAAGCCATTAGTCAGAAAGAGCTACTGAAGAGGCAGCACTGGAGATACCTCACTGGTTATCCCAGCTCTTCCAAGCATAATTGCTTATGTCCTAGATGTATTAACATTGCTTTGACAAATGGTTTTGAAACTTCCAGTTACATTGAGAAATCCTGATAGTTTTATTCCAAATGAATTGATGGAATCTGCTATCAAGTCACAGTGCTCCAGAATTCATTAATTAAAGCTTCTCACTGGATTTAGTAAGCTATACATTCTGGACTATGTTTTGCTCCACTGGTATTCAGTCTGACTGTTCTGCTGGAGAGCTGAAAATGGAAGTAGGCAATCTCTGAAGATAACGGAGCAGAAAAAGAAGTATTAGTTGCTGAGCTTTTGTGGTTGGGTTCTGTCAAGCTTAAGCTCCAGTTGTTCTCTATTTTATGCTCAACAAAAATAACCCATAGTCCAAAAATTAGATTCAAAAAGTGCTATGAATGCAGTGCAGGAGACAAAACTAGCAAGTATGCAGCTGCTGACAGCAGATCTGCTAAGATGAAGTAAATGAGTTTTGAATGAAGCTCATATTGATATGAAATTTAAAAGGTTCAGTAATTTCCCAATAACTCACCATTAACCTCTGGTGTAACTGGAACCTCTAACTAGCTATATTTCTACTTCAGAAGTGACAACTACATTGTAATAAAACAGAATGACATGTCATAGCAGCTCTGTTCATTTAGGTCTGCAGTCCCTAATGGGTTTTGTTTCAGTTTAACAAGACTGATCCTAGTATCTGTTAAGAAGCATCAACACAGAAAATCTCATGATTTATACTAAGAGTGAGTATAGCTCAAATGCAGGACAAACTGCCCAGCTCTCCCTCCTGCAATCAGCAGAGCAGCAATTACAGTCATTTTGATGATAAACCATCAAGGAAAGAGGGAGGCAACCCACAGTGTTTCATGTGCTGGAGGAAAACAAAACCTTAATTGCAGAATCCATTTTTTTTTAAGACAATAAAAGACTTTTTTTTTTTTCAGTAAAACAATATTAGAAAAGGAATCTCTGCTGGGTATCTTGAAGAGATTATTGTTTCTTGTACAATGCTAGCACCAAGCTACATTCTCATTTTACCAGATATTGTTCAAATACCAGCAGGCAGGCAGCAAAGGTGACAGGAAAGCAAAGTGCAAACACTGAGGTGGGTCTGGAAAGGTCACTGGTAGATATGTTTGTTGTGGGTACTTCTCTGAAGTCTAAAACACACAATGAAAAGAGCAAAGGGAGAAGGAGACACTCTGTAATAACCTGATATTTCTGGAGCATGTTATTCAATTACTAGTTAATTTGTTTTTCTGAGTTCTGTCAGGATCAGAATTGAAGTGCAACAAATGTGGCTGCTTTGTGAATAGAATCTGGGTGTGGGTAAGCTTAACAACTACTTGTTTGGCAGTCTTGAGTGTTCAATCATTTTATTCATCCTTGAACAAAACTATAAGGTACTGCAGAGTCCCCAGCACGTAGCAGGGAGGTTACCCCCAACTCAAGGCACCAAACTCAGCAGAAGGCTCATTTCCTGAGGCTGCTGCCATTGCTGTCATGCATTGCAGGGTCAGAGCACAGTGCTGCTGATAGCACACAACTGGGCCAGAACATTTCCCTACTCCCTTCCTCAGCTGCTGTTGCTCAGGCAACAAGATCATTCTGCAGCAGAAAAGCACAGAAGGAAACTGTAAGGAGTGGGAGGAGAGATTTCCTGGGGGCTATAGAAAGGGTGGAGGAAAGAAGAGAGAATATTGGTGCATGTCTCAGGGAAAACAGTTGCCCTTGTTGCACTGACAATGGTGCCAGAGGCTGCTTCAGAGCACTTCAATTAAGCTTCTTTCTAAATTTCCCATTTGCAGTAGCTTCTTCCCCTCTCTTGGCTTTTGAAAGAGAGGAGCGGATTGAATGAGGTGCCTGGTGTTGGATAGTGTTGATAACCTGTTGTATACTAGAACAGTAGTCTTAGAGACATTTAGGTGCATTTACCTGGTAAACCAGGCATGAGGGATCTTGTCTAGTCAAATGCAAGCTGAGGTTTGTGTTGGGCCAGCTGCAAAGTTGTTCTGGTGCACACTCACACGTCTCAGAGGAGCAGTAGGACCTTCAGGCTGTTGTCGGCACTCAGGACATCTCCCTTTGGCTCTCAGGAGATCATGATGTGTAACTTAAAGCTCTTGACATATGAAGGCATATAAAGGTAGTTACCCTTCTGGTAACTACTAACTAGGGGAAAATGGTGTCTATGACCACCCTCTTTTAGGAGTAGCAAAAACATTTTTAAGAGAAGAGCAGCATCTCCATAACTTTCCATGAGTGTTTCTATGTATGTGTTTGCAGTATTGATGCCATTATCAAAGCTGTTGAAACTGAAACTTCTTTTAACTTAACACATGAAAAATGAGCTTCAGTTCTAAACATTACCTCTTCAATATTTGTTTCAATAACTATCACAGTTCATCAGTTACAGAACATGAGTACTCTCTAGGTTTTACTGCAGTTCTGATTTCCAGTGAATTAGTGTTGATTGGCCAAACTAACAATCATTACTATTTAATTTTTAACACATTTTTTTTTTAACACATCTTAAGAAGTATTGAGGTTTTCCATCACAGATGTTATACTGCTGTACTGTTAGTTATTATGTGGCAAAAGCTTGACATTGTCTGACGTAGTCCATATGAAAAAGAAGCATTTTAATCTTTAAAAGCTGCATTGCAGTCAAAGCCTCTATTGACAACTAGATTGTTCTTCTTAATTACAATGAATGGTGTTCTTTGGATCAACCTGTTTGTTTTTGCAGTTGCTTTTGGAAAGTTCTGGTATGAATTCTTGCAATGATGTCTAGAAAATCTTGATCCCAACTGTATGATTAGTACTTTTCATGTTGGCCAATATCATTATCTCATTACTTCCCTTGTAGATAATTTACACATGTTGTGTCTCAGACAGTAAATTCTTCAGAGCACTGATTGTCTTTTGTTCTATATATAGCACCTTGCAGATGAAGTCTTGTTTATGACTTGGGCTCCTGCGCACCGTGGTAATAGAAATCTTAATCTCCTTCTGTATGTTGTTCCATTAATCTAGGTAGAGGTGGCAGCAGCAGAACAATGATGTTAACAGACATGTTAATGCTGTTTGGGCTGGGCTGTGTGGCATTCCCAAAGGCTGCAGTGTGCTGATAGAGGTGGGTTTGCCACTGCTTCAAAACAGAAAGTCATTCAAGGTTTTACACTTACCTCCTCATTTCAAGTTCTCTTGAAGGGAACGATCAAGAAAGTAACGTCTAATTCATTAAAAAAGACTGAAGGAATGTCAGAAGGCAGGAATATCTTTATTTTTGATGCAGGAAAGACTGTCATCCCATGGCCTATCAGCTTTGATGACTTTCGTTTTTAATTGCTGTAGGGGAGTCTGTCTTTTTTTCCTGCTTCCTTTTCATTGAGCTTTTTACTAGGAGATACTGAAGCCCAAAGAATGAATGGAATGTTTTACATTCATATCGAATTGAAATGAACTGAAAATTCAGAAAACTTAAATTATTCTCATTATGGGGAAGTATTTCTTAACAGCGTGAATATTATAGAAGTATTGTTTGGGATATTTGAAACTAGATTGGACAGAAGGCCTGAAAGGTGGTTGGTGACTTCCTAAATGTTCTGTTTGTGAGCATGGATGATACAGAATTGGCATGCTGAACCACCGTTGCTTTCCCTACACTTGCAGCAGGTCTTTATCTTTAATTAGACTCCCAGACAAGTAATGCTGCATGAATTTGCATCCTAGCAGTTGTATTCCAATCTGGTATTTGAAGTGCCATTGGGAACTGGCAGCTGCTCATGGAATATTTGAGTTATATTCAGAATTTTCCTTCAGCACTCTGCTGTCATGAGACCTCACTTGGAGTATTGTGTACAGTTCTGGTGTCCTCAGCTTTTACTTAAGGACATAGAACTGTTGGAACAAGTCCAGAGGAGGCCATGGGGATGATCAGGAATTGGAACACCTCCCGTATGAAGATAGGCTGAGAAAGTTAGGGCCCCTTCCAGTATCTGAAAGGAGGCTATAGGGATGCTGGGGACAGACTATCCATTAGGGACTGTAGTGATAGGACAAGAGGTAGTGGGTGCAAACTTAAACAGGGGAAGCTTAGTTTGGATATAAGGAAGAAGTTCTTTATTGTGAGGGTGGTGAGGCACTGGAATGCGTTGCCTGGGGAAGTTGTGAATGCTCCATTGCTGGCAGTGTTCAAGTCTGGGTTGGATGGAGCCTTGGGGACATTGTTTAGTGGAAAGTGTCCCTGCCCATGGCAGGGGGTTTGGAAATGGATGATCTTAAGGTCCTTTCCAACCCTGACTATTCTATGATCTTTTCTATGATCTTTGGGCATAGATATTCTTATGCATAATGATTTGTACACCCCTCATTAGTTGCACTAAATCCTTTTTACACTGACATACTTAGAGTGGTGATTTTAGTTATTCTTAGGGTTGATCCTTCTGCAGAAAAATGTATGACAGAGTTTAATAGTTGTACACTTGCTGCTGCTAAGCCCAGCTATTAAAAATACTTCTAATTTCCATTCAGTGAGTATACTCAATTTGTCTTCATAGCTGTGGTTGTAGGAGCAAGCTTGTATTGTTCATTAGCTAATGTTTCCAAATTGAGTGTTATGTCATTGGCAGAGAATCTGAGAGCTGAATTTCTTCCTCATTCCAGAGCCTACATGTGGCAGGAGGTTTGTTTGAAGAGGGACAGAGAAATGGCCTCCTCATTGTAAAGCGCTTCTGGAAATTCCCTTCTTGAGTCATACACTTGTAAATTTAGATTCTGTTTGTCACACATGATTAATGCCTAATTCACTTGAGCCTGATGGGAATATCTGACTCTTAGAGGTATTTCTGTATTCTCTTGGGTTTTGAATGACAGAGACCTGTACAAACAACACTTTGTTCTTTCTAGAACAGTGTGTGGTGCCATTGTCTGCAGAGAGAATATGTCTATACTAGGAATAGGCATGATCTGGAACTTATGTCCCTGTGTATATGAGTTGCAGGGAAATGAGGAGTCATAGTTTTGGGTCCAGACCTTGGCACAGTACATACTTTTAGCTCTTACTAAGAAGATGAATCACAGTCTTCACCACGGTTCAGGATGAATGCAGATTTAGGGTCACATTCATAGCCAAGGCCAACACTTTGTGGCTTAGGATCAACTGTTGCCTAAGTGTGTGAGGCATGCAGTGGGTTACCAAGAGCTGTATAAATAGAATATGTGGTAGAGGTTTTGGTAGCTTGGGCAGAAAGTCACCATCAGCTGCTGTGGTGATTTGCTGGTAGTGGCAGGATGCTTCAGAGCATGGAGATTGGCGCTGCTGAATCTTGTCATCTAGGACAACGGGGTAGGAGATGAGGTGGTTGGCTGCAGATGACAGGCTGGTGATGAAAGGCTGAGGTGCTGTGTAGTTTCCATACCTGTGGGAAGAGTTGTGTCCCATGCTGGGTGGTGGGCTTTCCTTCCCCTTCTTTAGCTGCCACGAGTGGGAGCAGAGGAAGACCTGAAAGCTCTGTGCTCCAGAGGTTTGTCGGAAGTTGGGGGTGAGCCTCTGGAAAAGAAAATGCCTTTCAGGAGAAAACATTCAACTCTGACCCGGGCATCGGATGTCGGTAGAGGTGTCAATAATTAATCAAATGCCGGCAGATGGCGCGCACGAATATGGAGTTGTCAAGGCCAGAACCCCAGGAGCCTGGTGCCGTTTGCTCGGGTGGGTTTGCTCCCTGAGCTTGCTGCTCTTAAGCAGCTCCACATAGCTTCTCTGCCTAAATTAATTTGTAGAACAGCAAGTAACGCGTCAAATGCACTATCAGCTGTTGCTGCGTGTAAGAACTGAAACTGTCTGCAGGTTGGTTGCAGTGCTAGTGACAGGGGAAGAGCAACACTGCGGGATTCCAGAGGGTAATGCCCATGGCAGGTGGAGAAAAGCCCCTTCTTCCAGGTGTGGTGAGGCCTCACTTCAGGAGTAGTGACGTGTCTGCAACAAATGCATGTGGTAAATAAAATCCTTCTAAAGCTCTGCAGAAGGCAGCTTAATTGCAAATAATTGCTTGGGTGGGTGTAACTGGGATGGTATGGCAGGAATGAAGTTTTTTGCTTAGTCATACTTTGCAACATATGTTCAAGCATCTCTTTGCTCTCATAAATATTGGAGAGGATAAGATGGGATGCCTACATGTGGGAGCTATCTGCTCTTGCTTTCAGCTCTCAGGTGAAAAACACAGAGGGATTAGACAACGATTCTTGAGGGAGTTCTTGAGCGACCTCTGGGAGCAGTGCTCTGCCCTATTGATTGTGAAGGATACAAAAAGCTGCTTGGCCCTTAGGTTGAGGAAAGCACAGTATTTATATCGGGGTTTATCCCATTTACAGCTTTCTTCTTATTTTCCTCCTCCAGTCTTTCTTTTTAACTGTTTCAGGGTATTGAGTGCGTCTTCACAATTCTCTTGACGCGTTCTTTCCCTGATGTATCCCATCTGCTTTAAAATGTCAGTAGGACTGGAAATTAAAACTGTAAATCATACATTAATACTAAAAATCATGTGAAATTCCATCCTGTCAAGGTACAAAATTGTCATTTTAAGCAATATATTCTCTTAGGGCAGTGTTGGACTATTTTAGAACTTTACTGTTGAATCCAATGGGAAGGAAGTGAGGTCATAAGATGTATATACTTTGTGCATCCCTTTTGTGTTTTCTTGTGTGTTTTCTAGGTGATGGTGTGGAGGAGACTCCGAGCATGTAATTATTACGTGTTAATTACTGCCCTAAAGCTACATTTAATTTAACCTGTAATAGCAAGAGATTACAAATATTCCTGGAAAACACATTTCTCTTTATGGTGTAGGGCTGTTATAGTGCAGCTTAACTGGAACCCCAGAGACTGACAGCACCATCCAACACCTCTTGTTCTGTGGGGAAAGATAAGAACACTGGTAATGAAGGGCAAAATATGAGTATCAGGATTTCAGCAGCTGAAGCTATTCTGTCTGGCTCCTGCCAAGTAGCCTATTAAACCTTTTAGCATTATGCTGTCTGTGACACTAGGAGTTGCTCCCATTTACACTAATAGCTTTACTGGGAGAGAGTAGCATGAATACCCTTCATTAGTCCTACAGATAAAATCCTGCGTAGTATGTGCAGCATAAGGTGCTTAAAACATGTTGTTCTCAGTGTAGGGTAGCATGTCATGTGTTACACTGTTAAACATACATGGATAGCTAAATTGTGTGTCACTCTTTTACTGTGGTTCCACACTGGATTGAAAGTATAAAATTGATGCATATAATTTCCATTTATTCCATGGTTTCTGTCATATTAATTGACCCTTTGCCAGCCCCTTTGTCTCTTTTCTTCCATGTGTACTCCTTTAAAAGTGCTCCTTATAATCCTCAGTGTAGTTCAGGATGGCACAAAGGAAATGTGCCAAACTGATCAGAATTTCATCATGCAGGCTTGTCAAAACCATCTTCTGAGCCATGCTACACTTTAATGCAATGCAATGTCCTTTCTTAAGGCTTGCTTCTTCCTTACTTAGCAGCTGCTCAGAAAGGCAGTATGCCATTTGCTTATGTACCATGATTT
This sequence comes from Forpus xanthops, assembly GCA_032466535.1. NCBI lineage: Eukaryota > Metazoa > Chordata > Aves > Psittaciformes > Psittacidae > Forpus > Forpus xanthops. Next base: position 30,738 of record JASSUY010036563.1, read on the forward strand.
TTTCCACAGAAAATGCCTCTTTTTTTCCCCCCTTCCACAGATACTAGTGAAGAATCCAAAAATAGTTTGATTTCTCAAAGTACAAATATTATTAGAGGCTTAAGAGTTATGGCATCGCTTAGAAACAGATCTCAGAGACTTCTATCCTGCTCAGTTGGGATTCTGAGTTGCTATGAAATTGCAGAATGCAAGATATTGAGGAATCTGCCTGAGAAGCTTAAGCAGGCAGTGAACTCATTCAGTGTAAGGTGCCACACTGTGCTGATTCAAAACCCCAATTGAACACCAAGTCAGTGGTCTGTGAATATTTAGTACGAATTAAAGGAAAAACTGAAGCAGTAAAACATGTCAGATACTCTGTGGAGTGTTGCAACTCACTGTGCATACTTGGAGGAAAAACCTTGTAGATGCTTTGAATAGCAGATGCTCTTGGAGTAACTACAAGAGGCATTCTGCTGCATAGTGTTTTAGCATATTCCAGAAACAAGGACGACCCTCAGCTTCAGCAAGACAGACTAATGATATAGCAAATAAAGCATCAGAAATGAGGTATGCAGGAGTGAGCAGAGAGAAAAATTTGCCCTGATTTACCTATGTAAATGGAGTTCACCCCCTCTGTGTACATGGGTTATTATAGAGCCTTTAATCAGGTAATCGCCTACTGTGGGAAACAGCTCAGCAGAACCACATTGTGATCTGTCTTGTCCACACTTGTGATACCATCCCAAACAAGTGTTTGCATTCCCACACATTTAGTCCATGCATTTCCCTTCTCTTTGGCTTCTTACCAAATAGTAATCATGATATAATTAAACAGTGTATTTCCTGCAAAGGCCTATTGGCCAGTATGTTTACTTTCCACTTCGTAATTGCTGCAAATCTCCCTGGTTTAAGCATTATGACAGAGTTGAAGCTATGTTTCTTTGTCACAGTGTAGTTTCTCATACACAGTTGGTATTCTTACGCAGTGTTTGCAGAGATACTGCTGTGCTTTGTTTGCACATCCATCTTCTGGTATCTTTCTGGATAAATGAAGTTTTCCTTTGTCAGCCTTTCAAACCACCCGATGCTAAAGAGGAGGCTGAGAAATTTAAGCTGACACAAGACTTTTATCCCCAAAGCTGTACTTTGGGGTAACATACAATAAATTCTTGGTCCCCACATGCTATTGTACAGAACAACATGTGGTCTTACGGCATCCTTACTGGGGAAGCAGTGTTTGTGAATGCGAGCTGCTTCTGTCACTAAGATGGATGTGTCCATTGCTGCAGGGTTTTTGTACACAGCTATCAGGCTGTTATTACTTCCAGGCTTTGATTTTGTGTGGAATTAAATGATCGAGAGACTTCCAGGAAGAAAAGGAAACATCAGGAGAAAAGAATTCAGGATTTCTTTAAGTGGCATACTCTAAGGAAAGGAGATATGTAAATTCCCTTGGATTTCTTCATATCAGACTGCAGTTGCTTACAGCATGTTACTGCTGGCTGCTTCTTCACTCAGCCTTTTGCTCCACAATGGACCCTTAAAAGCAATCACAAAATACATGTGGTATTGCCATGCAGCCTCTTTGTGTCCCATACATGCACTGGGTTTTGTTTTCATTTCCAGAACAGTCCCTTCTGAATTTTCTTGCCATGCTGAAGGCTTCTTCGTTTAGGTTTACTGAGAAGAAACAACACAGCTGCTGCTTAAAGGCTTGCAGAGAGCCTTGCTGAGGCTCTAACATTTCCTGTTAGGTAATTGAGGTTATTGTAACACGTTACTTGAGGGGCATACAAGAGAACAGGCTCCTTCTGAGATTCCAAAATAAATGCTGACACAGTTTTTCAGTTAAAAAAAGTTTGCCAGAATATTTTAGAAACTAACAATTATATGCTAATATTTCTAGACTAGCAGGAATAGAAATGAGACTTAATGAGTTCTCTGCAGGTACATCTGTCACATATTTAATGATATGAGGCATATTTCATGCTCGCAGCACTCTGCTAACATTATGCAAGCCTTGTAATAGCTCTCTGCAGCAAATACCAATCTTGATTTGCTGCTAGAGAAAATGAAACTTAGTTTCTGGGCATGACACCCTGAAGGGGTAAGTGTGGCTCCTCCTGAAGTCCGTGGATATAAATGCTCCTTGGGCTATCCATAAAGAGCTGTGCCCCAGTGGAATTGGTGCTATTCCTTGTGACTGAAAATGCCCTTGTCTAAACCACATTGGCAATGTAGGAGCTCTGGCTGCCACAGCTCTGCATTGCCTGGGTGGGTACATCAGTTTGCAGCAGCTGACGCCTCCAATGCAGAGAAGCAGCAATTTCCAAACATACCTGTTGAACTGCTCATGTCTCCTGGGAAAGAGATAAACACAGAATAAATACATCTGTTTGCAGAGTTTTAACCAGGAACTACACTGTCAAGATTCCTGTGGATGCTAATGAAGTGACCTGATTTGTCCCTGTTGCCATCCTCCACTGTGCAGCATTAGAACGATAATTACTCCTATCTTGGAAGAAACAGGAAAACTAAATATTTTCCTAGTGCTGAAACAGTGTTAATCCAGTAGAAGTGTCTTAATCTTTTTTAGAGTAGAATAAGAGTACCTGGCTAAGGTGCTCAGTGCTGCTGTCTTTGTTGTACATATGCTGGCAAAGGCATTCTCTTCTTTTGGCAAACTGTGTTCATTTAAGGTGAATAGGTAAAATCCTGGGCTCTTCTCTTCCAAAGTTTCCATAATTTACAATGTAGCCATAAAATTGCCTCTGTGTTTCATTTAACCTGAAATTTCTAAAATAATTTACCTATAAATTAAATTCTGTTTGACATTTTACAGCTTTTACTCATTTGTCTTACTCTCATTTTCAGTCACAAGTAATCTTACCACCTATTAGTAGTTTTTTTATAGGGTCATAGAACAGTCAGGGTTGGAAAGGACGTTAAGATCATCCAGTTCCAACCCCCCTGCCATGGGCAGGGACACCTCCCACTAAACCATGCCACC
>JASSUY010036564.1:0-11290 GCA_032466535.1 Forpus xanthops
GTTCCATGTCCTTTTTATGTTGAGGACACCAGAACTGCACACAATATTCCAAGTGAGGTCTCACAAGAGCAGAGTAGCCACTAAAAGGCTAAGTCCAGTCTTAAGAGTCTTGGTCTATACTGGTTCTGAAGAAGCGATTGCCTAGGAGGCTGGTAAATTTATTCAAGTATATGAGCGTTGTTGGAGTTTCTTCTTCCATACCTATGTATGCTCCTACAAATGTCAGCCTATGAGTAACATGTTTTGAATTAAGAAGCATTTGAGAAAAATGCAAAGGCTTTCTGTCTCACAACTGGGCCAGAAGTAAACACATACATATATATAATAGACAGCACAGTGATTTGGGAAGGTGTCTGAGACATTCTCTGTGTTTCACTGGAGAGGCATTTTTAGCATTCAGGGACTGATTGTACAAATCACATGAAAATTAATGGGAATTGCAAGACTGTGTTTTCTACATGGGCTATGTATCATCTTTAATGACTATTGCACTCAGCTGAAAAATTGACAATTTATACTTTTTTGTTCTCTCTCTATGCTGAGTTATATTAATATAAGGAAAGATCAAGAACAGACACAGGCATTGCTCAGTTAAAACAAGGAAGAATGCCAGTCAAAATGAAAAACTTTATAATTAAAGTTTCTGATCTTATTTTCAAAAATGCAGGTTTTTGTGAATGCCCTCACTGTCCAAGTCAGAGAACAGTTTAACTGGATGAAAGGTGGCAAATTTGAAAAGGCAAGTTTTCCTATGCTAGTCAGGAATTCTGATTTACTACAAAGGAACCTGGATAATAAAGTTATAATTTCCCCACCACCACCTTTAGATAAGCATTAGATGACTAGATATAGATATTTCTGATGGACATATATCAGCATTTAGATGAGTTTATATTTAGATTTTTATTATTCCACCATAATAGGACCTCTCTAAACCCCTGGCATTTGTGAAGAGCAACAAACATGGCAGTACATAAATGGATAGAAAGTTAATATTTTTGTTGCAGACACTCCTAGCAATCTTAATCATGGATTATCACCCTGTTGTGTTAGGTGCTGAACAGATGCAGGACAAAAGGCAGAGCTCACTGGTGAATTATACAAATCATATCATTAAAAAACCCCACAGCATAAGCATAATGAAATTCTACCTCCCTGCATTATCCTTAATGCATACGTGCTGCTCTTTACCTCACATCATCTCCTCAGTAGTTAGGGGATAATAAAAGCAAATATTCTGGAGACAATAAACCTACTCTGTCCAGTTCTTTGTGATAGGTTGCCAAAGTAATGATTGGGTTAAATTTCCATAATATTTTCTGGGTCATTCAGAGCAGTGAATCTGAATCCCATAAATCCAGATTACTAACATTACTGGCTCACAGGGTGCATCCATTGCCTTGTGGATTGTATCATAAGAAGACTATTTTCAAAAGGTCGTTGATATCTGACATCTAATTAGGGTTTGTTCTCAAACTCTTTTGCTATTCAAAAACTTGAAAGTGGTCGCAAATGGAATTGTCTGTAGGATGGAGCGAGTTTGTTGGTATTAAAGAATTTTCCAGCTTAAAAAAAAAATAGATCACTGAAAGCTACTCCATAATCATTGTAACACTTGACTGAAATTTGAATCTAAAGTCACAGGATTCTATTACATCTCAGACATAACTGGTTTCCTTGTTCAGAAGTTCTTTCTGCTTTGAAATCTCTTTTTTTTTTTGGTAAATATGTAACCATTGATTATTGAAAAGATTTCAGTATTGTCTGTTGTTTATGGGCTAAGAGAACACTCCCGTTCATTTTGAAGTAAGCTCTTTTTCACCAGAGTATGATATTTTTTCCTCCTTCCCCATTTCTAAGTGGTATAAGATACTATGTTAATTTTAATTTTTAATCTATTCATGCTGGGCTGCCTTACGCAGTTCTATATACCTACTACAGCTGTGCCATCTTGTGGTTACACAAATCTTGTAATGATGTTTTGTAGCTTAGAAGTTAATCAGAGGTGTAAGAACTTGTCCTCAGCTCCAGCCAAGGCAACATGAATCAAATGGCACCCCCAAAGCAATAGTCCAACCACTCTGGTATGCTCCACACGCATACATGCCCAAACAGAAGTTTCAGGTCTGCAGCCTCCTGCAGACCAGTAGCAGAAAGAGCAAGGACTGTTATTGTGGTAAGATAATGTCTGGAGGTCTTTCACCTTCAAAATGCACAGATGTCCTACCTGGAGTCTTAATAATTTATAGCAAAAGTGCGTATAAGTTTTTATAATAAGGTCCTGCAGTTTTTCCGAAGTATAGTATTTGCTCCAATAACTAACTGCTGTTGCAGTTCAGCTTGAACTGTGGATCTGAACATTGTTGAAATTACTTATTGTGGGCTTGTTGCTGTTCTTGTTGCCATTCTTTTTGCTCCATATGGGCTAGGTAAATTTGATTCCAGTTTCATTTATAACTCCAGAGTAAAGAAACTACTTGTTCTGATGTAGGACTGGCCTTTAAATCCCAGGTAACTTATTAAATGGCAGTCTCTTGCACTGAGAGAAGTGGTTTTACTTCCATACAGTTTGGTATCCGTTTGGCTTCTGTATGTCCAGTTGCAAATTAGAAATGCCTTATAGTTTCTTATTGTTTCTTTTTCCTGTTGCAGGATGGCAGTGTTCAAGGTGGCCCTTCCATATGCTGACTGGCTACTGTCCTAAAATTGCATATGTTTTTATTCTATTCCCTCTACTGGGAAATAACTTTGCTCCATTTCAGTTATTTTTTTCCCCCTGTTTTCCAGCCGAAACATATTCATGGACAGTTTATTCCCATGTCTTGCTGTGTCAGATAAAAGTCCTTTTTCTTCACTGAGGTTTGGCCTTGATAGCTTTACAGAGAATAATTGCTACTTCTTTCAGCCTTGATTTTAACTAACTAAGCAAATACATTGGTGCGTCTTCCATTCAGAGAAGTTAAAAGTTCCCTTGCCAGGTTTGCCTCTTCTGCACTGGCTCACCTTTGATTCTCTTTTTCAGAGTAAAGGACAAGGGGTTTATGCCACCTTTGAGAAAGAGCTCACAAGGAAAATGTCATTAGTTATTTCCTGCTCTTTGCTAGAAGTAGCTCAGATTATGCTTTCCAAGTACCTTTGCTTCTTTGAAAATAAAACCTTGATCCATCATCTGCCCAAAGGACGAACTCCTAGTCTATAACACAAATCTCATCAAGGTCCAAAGGGCATATTTTATGGAAGCTCATCACACTGCTGTGACTCCGTGCCCTAAGGTCCTCTAGTTCTTCCTGAATGATATTGCAGTTACCTGCTTTGTCACATCTGTAATTCCAATTATAAATAATGTTTCATGGTTACCAATGAAAGATACCTTTTTTGTGTTCATCATTTGCTTTCACCCAACACTGGAACCTATTTTCTTGACTAGTTGAAGGATGACCTAGCAATCCTGTCAGCTTATAGACATGAGTCTAAAAGGTTCTGTGGTCTTTGTGTGGCCCTGCAGAACTCTTCTGCAATTTTCCATGCTCAAGGGAAGTGGAAGGCATCACCATTCCTGCGCCTGCTGGGTATGTACCTGTCCCTGGAGCAAATGCTTGCAGCCCAGGTGAGGATTTCCCCAGGAGGCAGGGCAGGGACTTGCAACACAGGTTCCCACTGGCTGGGTGACACAGCTAAGGGTCCAGGGCAACATCACATTCATTTGCTGAGCAGCCCTGAAGTATCTGATAAACAAACCTCCAGGAAAATATGGTGTTGGGGGGAGAAGTGGAGGAATAGTATAAGTACTGTTACAGAAGATGACCAAAGCCACAACAAATCCACAAGGATCTTTACTACTGACCTCCTTCTGGTATAGTCATTTTCCTTTCAACAGGATCAGATTGTAATCTCCCCTGTTCCAAATCTCATGAACTTTTATGGTTCTTTTATGAGTTCCTTTATCATCCATCTAACAGATACTGTCCCAAGTGGCAGCACATTAAATGTTTTCCTGAGGTTCAGATAGATGAGATCCGCATTTCCTATTCAGAGCTCTCAGCACATCAAAGATGCTTAATCTGGCATGATCTATCATTGGTAAATACATGCTGCCTTTGATCTCATTTTCTATTAACCTCTCTGGGCTAAAAATTATAATAGATGCACAGTGTTTCTAGTTTGAAATTAGAGTTCCCACGAGTCTCATTTTTATTTCTGCTTCAATGGTTTCCTTTCATTCCCATCACATTTACTTATACATTCAGGGGCGTCAATGTGAGTATGAATAAATATATATACCATATTCCTGAAAAGCAGGAGATTAACAGCTGGGCTTGCTGAACTCTATATGGATTAGGTACAGCACAGGCTACAACCTGAGAAAATGCTGTGCTCACATCTGCCATAGACTGCACTAGTGAAGCCAGAGCAAGAATATCCCAAAGGGTCTAGAACTAGGGCTCTGCATGCCCGACTGGGGCTCCTTGGGCACAGCTGTGGGCTGCCCTGTGGCCACAGAAGCAAATGCTCTGCCTCCAACTGGCCCTGCTAGTAAGGCTCTGAACAGCACATGGCTCTCAGATTTTTGTTTTAAATAGTCTGCTCTTGTATTAACTCTCAGAGCTCTGTCATTTTACTCATCTGTTGCAATTCTGATGTATAAAGCATCAAGCAAAAAGACCGAGGCTGCAGGTGTTCTATGATCTCCTGCCTGAGATCTACCAGGAGAGGAACACTCCTCTTAATTTAGATTTTGGTTTTTACACTGCAGCCTAATACCGTCTAGTCAAGAGCTTTAGGGAATTTTCCCCAGTCTTTCCTAATTAAAGTGCTAGAATAGGGTATTTTCAGCAAGCATGCCTTCTTCTGTCTCTCAGCCACTGTTGGTTGAATACAATAATAATATTTGAATTTCCAACTTTCCACATGAAAGTGCTTGCTCAGAACTAAACAAGTAAATCATTGAACATCTTTGTGAATAATGCATTTGACAAATGTTGTGAAACATTAAAATAACATTGACAAATACCCAGATCACTCTCCCTTAAAATGAAAAGGAACAGGAAATTTATGTTACATTTTTAGGACACAGTTTATAAATCTTTAATTTAACTTTATTTTAACTTACTTTGAGCTTATCTTTAAACAAAAATCAAAATTTTAATCAAATGAAGCATGAAGGTGGTTTGAACAACATCACTTCTTTGTTTTATTGGCTTTGTCACTCCTACTGAGTTTCTGAAACTGAACACATTAGAAATTCTGAATCTTGCCTACCGAGTCATTAAAACAAGAGGTTTTAAGCTCTGCCAAGCTTCCCTCCTATTCCCCTCTGCATGACATTCAGCAATTTTGTTTAGTCTTTAGAAAGCTCTGCGTCATGGAAAGAGGTTTAACAGTCACATCTGGTTCCCAACTTACATTCTTTTCTTTCCCTACATTTTGCATTTAAATATCTACAACTGAAAAGATGTGAATGGGTTAAATGTTTATGTACAAAATCCACCCGCACAAAGAGCATTTTCCACACTAAACCTTCCTTATGGGTATGAATTTGGGAGTTAGCAAGAGTTAGTAGTATTTGTTGTGTAGCTGATCAAAGCATGAAAGCAGTTAACAGGATGATGACCTAAGATACTTACTAATAGATTATAATGGGCTATCAATTTCCACAAACCACAAATTAAAGCAGGGTAAGTGCTTACACAGAGAGCACTTTCCCCATTGGTCATATGGAGACAAGCATGTGTGCTGTTTGCAGAAGTTGGCACAGTTTGTTGGATGCTCCTCTCCTTCGTAGCACTGTTTGTTTAACTGGATCATCTTTAATAACTCAAAGCTGTTGGCTTCTGATCCTGTTTCTCAAGGTAGAATGTGACTGAATTATCATAGAAGATTACAAGAAGGGAGCTTTAATTCTAGTGAATATAAAAAGGTCTGCAGTGGATCCAGTGCACAAACAAGTACAAAAAAATGCCAGATTTAATCCTTTCCACATCTGTCTTTACTCAGCACTTGATTTGTCAATGTGGATATTCTTAGGCAATTCCAATTTCTTGACTCAGAGGGGATTTCATGTGTGAATCCCTTGTATAGATGAGAAAGTTTATGGAGATATATGACAGCTGTGGTTTTGGCCTTTTCTTTTCTTTTTTCTTTTTTTTTTAACGTTTGCAGGATCCCAGAGGATGCCTCTTTTATCTATAATAGACAAGGTCCTCACAGCCTCAAGGCCTTCATCCAAAGGAATTTCTCCCTCTAGCTGCCTCTGCAGTGATGTTAATCCACATGCCAGCTTCCTTCATGAAAACCCTCTTTGCGCAGTGCAAAGCACTGTATGGACCATCCTGATCCTGACCATCCTTGCCTAACTGCTTAGCAGGCATATGTGGAAAACAGGAGTCTACCTGGGAGGTGGCATGCACCAGACGAACATCTACACTGAATATAAGGATAGCCGGCAGATAACTTTCGTAAACTCTCCTTTCATGTTTTGTTGCTCACAGTAAAACAGCCTATGCTGTTCTCAATTCTTGCATGAGGCAATAAAATGGCCATTTATGGCACAGTCTTAGAATCATAGAATCAAATAATAGTTTGGGTTGGAAAGGACCTTAAGATCATATAGTTCCAACCCTCCTGCCATGGGCAGGGACACCTCCCACTAGACCAAGGCTCTGTCCAACCTGTCCTTGAACCCTGAAAGGATGGAGCATTCGCAACTTCCTTGGGCAGACTGTTCCATTGTCTCACCATTCTCACAGTAAAGAATTTCTTCCTCATATCCAATATAAACTTCCCTGTTTAAGTTTGAACCCATTATGCTTGTCCTATCATTACAGTCCCTGATGAAGAATCCCTCTCTGGTGTCCTTATAGGCCCCCTTAAGATACTGGAAAGCTGCCATGAGGTCTCCATGCAGCCTTCTCCAGGCTGAACAGCTGCAATTTTCTTAGCCTGTCTTTGTATGGGAGGTACTCCAGTCCCCGTATCATGGCCCTCCTCTGGACTTGCTCCAATAGTTCCATGTCCTTATGCTGGGGCCACCAGCATAGCATTAACAGCTAAGATTTACCTTGTGGCTTTATATTGTCAACAATGAGGAATGTATGGCAGTTGAACAGTAAACATAAGTGCTTATGAGGTTGATCTCACTTGAAAAGGGAACAAATTATAAGGCATATTTAAGTCACTAAAGCAGCCCTTAATAAAAAAAAAAAACATGACTAGTGTCCATGGGAGCCTGGGAATAACTCATCTGCTAACTCTGAGCTATCTGAATAAAGGGCAAAGATGAGGTGCCAGAGCTGCAGAGAAGGTGTGCACCCTCTCCTCCTCCCAAGAGCAACATGTGTCATTTGCTACACTACATGTGCACAGAATATTTTGGTCTCCATTTTATAAACCCAGTGTACTTCAGTCACTGCTGCTTTGAGTGTCCTCCTTCAGTGGGAAAGCCATAATGTCTGCAGTGTGTGTACTCTGTCTAATCATATCTTCTTGCCAGAGGTCAAATTTCCATATGTGTGCCCAGTACCAAATACCCATAATGTCTGCCAGGTAAGTCTTGATTCTTGTGTTGCTATTTGTTTCGCATTTGTTTTTTTTTCCTGTCCTTCGGAACAGATGTTGGATTCAAATCTACCAAAACCAGCCTGGAAAATATTTGTCCATAGTTACCTCTGACAATTTCTCACCCACACATCTTTTGCTTTGACTTTGTTTGGTCCTGATGCATCCTGCTTGTACCTATAGCTGAGCATTGTTTCTTAGTTCTTTTCCCTGTCTTTGGGAAAATGAAGTCTAGTAAAGCAAAAAAATCCATCCACTTCATTTGTAAGAGCAGACAAGGAAATTACACAACAGGTCTGCAGTGCAACTCCATCCTCTCTCTAATTCCCTATTAACCTAAAGAGAACCAATTAATTTTCTCACAGTGCTTCAAGTACAGCCATTCTTTGGAAAGCTTTTCCCTGTTAATTGAGTTATTGTCTGTGTATTTTGCAAATTCAAGCCTTATTTCTGCCTTCTAATTTTTTAGTTAAGCTTCTTTTCCTAATCTACCCATTGCACTCTGATCACCTCTTAAAAAGCAGAAGGCCTCATTTAGCTAACAGTCACTTCCAACATCCAAAACTTTATTTACAACCTTTAGTATTGTAGTTGGGAACTAATATCAACTCTTAGATATCTTTCAAATTATAAAATGCCATATATACAAAGCTGTAATGTCTGTATTGTAATACACTTTCATACTGGCAGATGGAGTAAGAGGCTCATACCTAGAAAAAGGGGTCGTGATGGTGGTACAAGTGTCAACCTTTGTGTAACTGTCAGATGAACAGAGTACAGAAAACAAAGGTTAAAATTAAAAAGGTAAGAAATTGTATGGAAATTTATCTTTTAGGAAATTAAGCTTCATTAAAAGCTGAACTATCTTGAAAACTGCATTGCCTTTCATGAAAATCCATGAGGAAAAGAAATTAAAAGCATTTTCACAATGTTATTGTAATTAATTTTGATCCTTTTCAGAATAAATTGTCATGTTTGAAATGCAAAGCTCTTTACTAGTTAATTATCTTAGGGTAATGCATTTCAAATTTCCTGTAACAGCATCTCTTCCAGAAACTTCTGTTTTATGGAAATATAAAAAGTTGCTTTTATTGCCATTCAGAATGAGCACAACTTTCACTAAGTCAGAATTTTCCTATAAAATTCTGATTGCCTAGTGGCTGAAAATAATTGGGATGACGTTATAGCAAAAGGATTTTGAGAGTCTCAGTGGAGACAATAATAAAGTTTAGATATTAATTCTAAGGCTGGTGTATTAGTGACCACATTCTTCCTCCCTTCTGCCAATGAAAAATCTTGTGGGAAAGGTAACATTAACACTTCTTTTGTTCTGGATCTTTCCAGAAAAGGCCAAGTCCCCTTGATCTCTCATTCTCTTGTTGATGTAAATTCAATACTGACGTTAATCTAAACCAGTACTGTTGTACATGATGACTGAACATGACTGTGTTGTCTTAATTTTAACGCTAGGAACCATCAGGATATATCACAGAAATGTGCTGGTGTAAAATGCAAATATCTACCACTGGAATACAGCATTCAGACATATGTCAGAGCTAGTTATTTTGCTGTTAATTTTGCAACCCACAGGTCACTTCTGTCCCTTGTATTTTCACCAGTTAAAACTTCTGCACCTGGAAATCTGCTGATTCTGGGAACTTCACTAAAAGGTCATGAGATAGAGTGAAATACCAGCAATTCTGCTGCCTATACAGTTTTAACAAATGAGGTTAAAGCTTTGCTTTGTTTCCAAAATAAGCGGATTCAAGCAAGCCTATAGAGAAGAAGGGTTTGATTAGTCTGATGATACTTCCACAAATTTCAATTAAGTTAGCACATCTCCATTTACATTACAGCCATCAGTTTAGACAATTACCTTTTAATTATCAAGATGGTAACTGATTACTCATTGTCATATGTTATACAGTATTTACTAGTATTAGTGGCTATGTTCTCCCTTTTGTTGGGGACTTTTTCTCTGCTTCACTCAGGGACTCTTTCCTTTTGCACACTTTACTGAGTAACCCACATGAGAAAACAACAGTATAATGGAGAATACTGCTTAGTGAAACAATTTCCCAAGATGGCTTAATATTTGGCAGCTGTACCTATTACAGTTAGGCTTTTGGGTGTTTAAATTCAAGTTTTTGCTTTGGTTTTGTTCTTCAGAAATAGCAACTACTAATGTAGTACTTTCCTCAAATAAACTCTTTCTTCTCTTTCTTCCTTTTCCTTCCTTCTTCTTTTGCCAGATTCCACTGGCAAGTCCTTTGTGTAACTGTAAATTCTATCTTAATCTAATTAGTACAAATTAACATCTCCAGCTTGAAGGATGAAGGTGGTTCTTGCTCAGATAAGGAAGAAAATATGAGGAAGGATCTGAAGACAGGAGCTGAGTTTGGGGCTGGGAAAACCTCTACACCTGGATACAAAATGGTCTGCAAATGCTGCTTTAGAAAAGCCAGCTTCAGAGCTAGAGAGATGGGACTCTGATTCATCAGCAAAATCCCCTGCAGTTAAGTCACTACATTTTTGAAATACTGAAGTTTAGCAGAGGATGAGTTTGGCAGCTGTTGAAACTTAAAAGAGTAAAAGAATTTATATTTCCTTGTACAAACAATTTTGCCATCAAAGCAGGCAAGAGATTTTTATTCCTCTCTTTCCTTTGCTTTTGTGTATGTATCACAGGAACTACAGTTTACAGACTCTCAAACTCTGTAAACACTGAATTAAAAAAAAAAAGATTGTATGGTTTGGCAGCAGTTCTGAGAAAAAGCAGCAGTGGAAAGGCATTTGATGCACATTTGTTGGCATAGCAGTAAATGTGAACAGAGCTATGCATGGAAACATCTTCTATGAGAATGGAAACAGCATCAAGATTCTCTGTTTCACTTAGAATTTCATACTTAATCTGTGGCAAAGTTAACTTTCTCCCTGGCTAAGTATACAAGGGTTCAGGCATCCTCACTGTTTAGCACTGCTGTGAGACCTGTTCTGCCCACCACTTCCACCTGGGATGGAAACTGGTCTCTTGTAGTCTTCAGGTGTACGTCAAACTGCTTAGAAACCCACTGCTGAATATTCTGAGTATTTCTCAGAATCTACTTTCCCATAGCTTCCCTTTCCAGTGTTCTTTATCACAAAGAATAAGGCTTAATAATTTATTTTTGGCAAGCAGGGAAAAGGACATTCCAGGTACTGAATAACCTGAACTAATGAGATTATTTTAAACACAAATGGCAACAGAATCTAAATAAAACCCAAGCACGTCTTTTATTGGATGGGCTGTATTGGCACTTTTCTTGCTCTCAGGCTGTCAAACTCTCAGTATTCCTATTTCCTTTTTCTGCAGTTCCCAGAACAAGAGCTGGCTGTATAAAGCTACATAGCCTATAGAAAGCTATAACTCTACTAAATTATAGCTACTTAGAAAGGATAAACTTTATAAAAAGTGTCTAGAGATGGGCAAGAGACTAAGAGTTTGTAACAAGGTCTCATTCATGACTGTCCCTGCTCACCACAGCCCAAATCTCTCTGGATAATGCAATTACAGCTGCTAATTCCTGGAGCTTTTCCCAAGAGGGATCCTGGCCTAATTCAGGAAGCGATTGAGCTCCATCCGCAGAAAAAAGTGTTAGTGTAGAGTGTGCTGAATCATCAAATCATAGAATCATAGAATAGTTAGGGTTGGAAAGGACCTTAAGATCATCTAGTTCCAACCCCCCTGACATGGGCA
>JASSUY010036564.1:11390-25401 GCA_032466535.1 Forpus xanthops
CATCCCTATAGGCCCCCTTCAGATACTGGAAGGCTGCTATGAGGTCTCCACACAGCCTTCTCTTCTCCAGACTGAACTGCCACAACTTTCTCATCCTATCTTCATAAGGGGGGTGCTCCAGTCCCCTGATCATCCTCGTGGCCCTCCTCTGGACTTGTTCCAACTATTCCATGTTCTTTTTATGTTGAGGACGCCAGAACTGCACACAATACTCCAGGTGAGGTCTCACGCAAGCAGAGTAGAGGGGCAGGATCACCTCCCTCTACCTGCTGGTCATGCTCCTTTTGATGCAGCCCAGGATATGGTTGGATTTCTGGGCTGTGAGTGCACACTGAAGCCAGCTCATGTTCATTTTTATATTGACCAACACCCCCAAGTCCTTCTCCTCAGGGCTGCTCTGAATCTCTTCTCTGCCCAACCTGTAGGTGTGCCTGGGATTGCTCCAACCCAGGTGTGTAACCTTGCACTTGGCATGGTTAAACTTCATCAGGTTGGTATCAGTCCACTTCACAAGCATGTCAAGGTCCCTCTGGATGGCATTCCTTCACTCCAAATTGATGTCTCTCCAATTTAGAGACAAGGATGTCATGTGAGACAGTATAAAACGCTTTGCACAAGTCCATGCACATCAACTGCTCTACCCCAGTCCATCAGTTCTGTAGCTCCATCATAGAAGGCCACCAGATTGGTCTGGCAGGATTTCCCCTTAGTGAAGCCATGCTGGCTGTCACCAACCACCATGTTGTTTTTCATATGCCTTGGTGCGCCTTCCAGAATTTGCTCCAAGGTTAGAGCTGCCAAGGAGATGGTCTTCAAAATTATCTTTTAATTTTTGTCCAGTTTTTAACCCAGGAGCTGGCCTACGTCACCTGGTGAATGAAAGCTCAGGAAGTAAAAAGAGAAGAATAATTTCCTGGTTTATTTTAAACCTCTCTCATTACTTTATTAATATTTAAATGATGACGCAGTCCTTGTTTTCTTTATTTTTGGTTACATAGGCTAAAAAGTGATGTCTGAAGTAAGAACTGGCATAGTCCCTTTATTTACTCCTCTTTTCTAGAGCTTCTTGAGAGTACAGTTTCTCTTGCATGACTGCTAAAGCAGCCTTGCAGCCTCCAGCCACATTTTACAAGAAAAGTTATCTGTATCAGGATGTATAATTCAGTGTTAGATTCTGCTGTCATGGTAGAGAGTTTTGTGTACACCTTCAGGTGATTTTGTGTGTATTTGTTGACAGTAGTGTTGCCAAGGGACTTGCAGCATTCCAGATGTGTGTGACTTTTAAAAAACCCTCCAAGACAGCTCCTGTGTGGCAGTCCCTGGAGAAGGCATAAGGCTCAACAGCAAGTTTAAGTCACCTTGGTGTGACAGTAGCAATTTTACAGTCTGCTCTGCACTGCAACAGGACTAATAGTTCAGTTCAGAAGGCTGATGAGATTATTTCCTTTATGAGAGGCTTTTCTGTCTCAAAGCCAGTTTCATCTTTAAATTGCATTGCTGCAGAAATATAGGAAATAAAGCAACTGCTGCTGTAGTAACGCTAGTTGTGCTAGTACAATGTACGTTTAAATTTAATTCCAAAAAAACCTGAAAACAGAGAATCATGTTTGTGTGGTAATCTATACTTTAAAGGGTAGGACCCCATGTGGTACTGCCTGTACGCATCAGCAGTGAGGAAGAGCCAGAAAGCTCACCCATTTCCTGAGTTCCCCTGACAACAAAGATCTGCTAGATACTGGCTGGTTGGCTTCCCTTTGGTGTGGCTTTCTTCTAACACTCATGCATGCTTGTCCTCTCCTCTCTTAAGACCTTGGTATGAAGTGTCTTCATAATCTCTTGCTAAGTTTTTGACATGCTTGAACTCTAAGAAAGAAGAAATCCCTTGGCCCTGTAGTTTGTACCCTCAGCTGACCCGATTTTCCTGCTTTCCACTCACAGTAAGAACAGAGATGCTATTCCAGACTACAAAGGGATAATCTTTGCCACAGACGTGCTGTACCTGCAAGTGTCTCATTACAACTGGGCAACGTTTTTGCTCTTCTGCAGGACTGCAGGCACAGCAGACCCTGTTGCCACACTGAACATTACCCTCATGTTGTGCTGCTTTCAAATCACAGCTTCCTTCTTTGGTTTTGCTTCCAAACCACAGAGACTGTTACAGTCTCTGCAAGGGCAGGAAACAGGTGGGGAAATATTCTGGGGCTTTTTACATGTGCTTTGCTCTGATCTAAATGTTGGCATGGGGGAAAGCAGTTTATTGTCCAGTCATACATGGTATACACCCACTTTCTTCAACCAAAGATGATGTGTTTTAGACTCTTCTTAACAGCTTAAAACCATCTGGTTTACATTGTTGGAAGGAAATACAGGCAACATATGAGAATCTACTTTCTTAGGAGGTCAGGGTGAATTGCGAATCCCACACCTGTTTCCAGGGTTGGCAAGCACAGCCTTTTTGCTTTCACAAGGGAAGAAGGGCCTTCTGCACTCTGAAAATAACCTCAAAATTAGGCAGATTAAAGTGTATTGTGACAGTGGTGGGTGCTTTTGCTTAAGAAAAAAAAAAAAAGGAAAAAAAGGAAAAATAAAATGTTTCCCTTTAAAACTCTTGTTTGGCTGAAGTTTCTCTTCTTCCCTGGGAATTCTCATTATTTTCCCACCATAATTCATACTCCCTGGTGAATCAGCTCATCCACTTATCTTCAGCTCCTTGCAATTTCCCAATGAGGTTAGCAACAGCTAATTGCTGCAGTTAAGTAATAAAAGCCAAACTTTTTCTGTCTTGACTGCTGCTTATTTTTCTAGAGTGGATACCAATAAAATACAAAGAGGTCCCTTGAGCAGCACATCTGAGAAGCTGGAATGCTTTTAAGTGTGACAGGTTACAAGAGGACTTTAATCTCCAGTTCCCTCTAAAATGAATTCTGTGGAGGAAATCCTAAATAATTATTCATAACTAGAAACTTCGTAATGAGTTGCACCAGAGTTTCAACTACTTTACTGCCTCTGCTGCTGGAGCAGCCTTTCCTTACACTGAAGACTAGGTAAGGCTGACTGCTTCTGTTTCCCTGCTCTTCTGCTCATGGAAAACCTCTGGTGTTATGGAAGAAAACTTGTCCTAGAGCTATTGTAATGCTCTCTTTAATCAGATCAAGTCCTCAGCTATGTAAATACTTGTGTAGGGTTTTTATTAATATTCCTCCTCCAGTTTGCTATCTGTTTACAGAACTAGTTTGGATGACAGCACAATTCCCTGCAAGTAGGGCTTACTTGAAAAGGTGGAGTGGCAAGGAGGGAAGTGAGACCAGTATCATGGCCCTTAACCTTCTCCTTCTCTCTGTCCATTCTTCTTTAGCCTCTTCCAGTGTGGCACACAGATTCAGACACATGGTGTGAAGGTTTACATGCAGTATAGTCTGTACCCTAAAATATGTGGTGAGAAACGTGCAGCAGCGATAAAAATATACTCTGATTAAATATTCTCGGCATGTCATCTAAAAGATACATAGAGCACAAAAAGTCTGAGAACGTGAAGGAAAAGAAGATGATTGGGAGCAGTCAGCATGGATTTACCAAGGGAAAATCATGCCTGAGCAACTTGATTACCTTTGATGGACTCCATTTGTAGTTTCTGAGATAAAGGAATAATAAAAATAGGAAAGAACTGCTCAAACTTAGCTAAGTGAAATGCTAATCAAAAATTAAGACAACAAAAAGGAAACAAACGCTTCATGGATTTCAAATGCCAGTGCAATGAGTTATTCCTGTATTTGATATGTCTAAAAGGTAACTTTGTAAAAAGCTTCTTGCATCTCTTGGGAAGCTACTGGGATTGACTTTATCACTACACAGAGTTTATGATCAGTTGTCTTAATTCTGAAGCAGTCTCCACAGGTATTGCCTAAGAAATGTAGTCTGCTTTCTGCTCTGCAAGTTTTGGCCAAACATGCAAGGGGAGGAGTAGTGAATTTTGAAGTAAAATTAAGCATCTGAAAAGTTGAAAGTTTAAAGTGCATGATAAATTTTTAAGGAAGGGGCAACTAGGAAACGAGAGTGAAATCATGGAGAATGGAGATCTTATACAGACCCAAGATACTAGATCTCTGCTCTCAACAGAAGCTCAACACCTCACATTCATTTTTCTTGTCAGTTTTCTGCTTTAAGGAACTGCTTCATGAGGCTTGAGTTCTACCTCCATGCAAGAAAGAAAAAATAAAAGCTACAGAAAAAACACTAATAGCTACTGCAAAACAAAACAACCATAGTAACAAAAGCCAAAAAAAACCCTTTTAATGACATGGATGCAAATAAGAAAGACGTGATCCTCCTCTGCACTTGTCAACCTCTACTAGCACATTAACCATGTGTAAGCCAAACAAGTTGTTCGCATTAGTAACACAATTTTCCTTAGAATTAGCAAAACAAATTCCATACTATATTGAATTGGTCTTCATAATTTGGGATTGTCTGCACATTTGATGTCAGTGCTCCTGGTTAGTACAAGTACAGCAAATACAGGGACAGCAAGTAGTTTGTCCATGAATTCAGACTAGAGGTAATGTATGTCTCTGTCATTACTGGAATGTGTATGATACAATTGGTAAAAAAAAAAAAAAAAAAGGTGATCTAGAAGGAAACTGCTTGCAACATCTGCTTTGTGAGGAAGTAAAGGCTTGTGCAAGAATCCAGCAGTTCTCTTTTGGCACAGTGGACCAAGGTATATGTTACAGAAAAAGTCTATAACTTAACAGGTCAAGAAAAAGGGTACCACAGCCTTTTGCTTAGGACCACAATAAGCTATTGTGGAATGGAGAGGCTCATAATAGAGGATGCCGTGGTCTTACCCAAGCCATAATTAGCAAATAGTATATAGTGTGTTTAAGAATATCATGAATATCATGACTATCTGGTCTAGTGGAATGTGTCCCTGCCCGTGGCAGGGTGGTTGGAACTAGATGATCTCTAAGGCCCCTTCCAACCCAAACCATTCTATAATTGTACGATTCTATGAAAGTACATATGTTGGGTTTAGCAGTGTAAGTTGGTCTGCTTTTTGTTCCGAAGGATAATGTTAGCAGCACACACTGTAACTATTTGCTCAAGTTGTTAATATCAAAGTCAACTCCAAATGCATTTTAATGATTTTTGTTAATGATTTTTTTTCCTTGACAAATAATTATCTTATGGAAAATTTCGTGCACTTTAGAGGAGGTGAAGCAGACTTTACACTTTAAAATGTATCTATTTCATAGCAAAACTTTTTGTCTTGCTAGAGGTGAGACTAATCTGGAAGGCTTTAATGTGTAAAGAAGAAAATTAGGAATAACTTCAAATTAAGGCAATTTTTGTGCTGCAGTGCTGTTGAGCTGCACTAAGAAGTCATTAAAAATCATATATACATGTCTGCATAATAGCTCTCCAGTATCTCCTTTGATATAAAATTAGTCCTGCCTTATTGACAAATATTAATAATGCAGATAAAGAAGAATAGAAATAGACTGTAATGAAGAAACATAGCTGCTTAAGGTATCCAGTTTCCAGTAAGGAATTCAACAGCAGTGCTGCTGTAAGGATGGAACGTCATGTTGGCTGGTCCTGGCTCGGGACTGGTGCCTGCTGCCCATCCAGCAGTAAAGTGATAATGCAGCAACAGCTGCTAAAGGGCATGGAGAAGTTAATTTGAAGAGATATGCATGCCTGAAGTAGCTGGTGTAACTGCTTGAAGAAATACTATACGCCAGCTATTCCATGGCTGTAGCAGAATGCCAGAAAGGAGACGGAGGAGGAAGGATAAGAGAGGTGAACCTCGTATCATTCTTGACTAGAAACACAGAATAAAGGGAGCTGTTAAGTGTTAGCATTAGGATTGTACAAAATGATGAAAGCTAACATTTTCCTAAGGATACATCAGGTGTCTGTATATCAACATACCATGTTATTTCATGAAGGAATGCAAACAACATTAAAAGAATGATTTCAGAATATGTTAAGGAAACTGTGAAAAGCATAAAGAAAATTTTGCAAACTTCTGTTGCACAAACTTTTTAAAAATATATGATCCTCTAATTTTTTTAAGAGCAAAAACTCACAAAAATCTAGGATTCAAATCCCAGATTGGGAATAATAGGATTTTAAATCCCAGATTGAGAACGAATTCCCTTTCTGTTTAACTTAACCTTTCTGCCTTACTTATGATCACAGAAGTAAACAAGCAAGCAAACACTACATACAGGTTTTATAAAGAGAGCAGGTTCAGTGTTGGAGACAGCTTCATTGCTCTTTCAATTAAGAAGATATTCTCCACCTAAATTAGGACTTGAGGCAGTGGTTCACATGATCAGTTCTGTTACTTTGGGAGGAATAGTAGGGAAAGACTGTATTTTGAGGCTGAGCTCATCTTCCTGGGATATCTGATACGCTGCTGCTGTGTTTTTCTAAGGGGATAGCTGGGTTTTCAGACTGCCTGGTGTGATGACTTGGAAAGCAGTTTAGAGCAGATTTAATCAAGCGTACAGCGTGTTGGATTTAATGTATGCATATTTTATAAAGGTAATTTTAAGTGCTTCATGGAACAGACAGAGGCAATAAATGCAATACAAAGTGCTTATATAGTGTTTTGAGGATGCAAAGTACAGGTGAACCAGATAGATGAAATAATTGTTGTAGCCCAGTTAAAGCTGTTGAAATTGAAACTGTTAGAATGAAGAATGAGCAGTAGTGGTATAGGCAGCTCAAACCCCCAAAAAACCACCTTCACAAACAAACTCTAAAGACTTGAGCTAAGCAAGAGGTGAGTTGTACAGCCTATCAATGGTAAGCTCTTGATGCTTTCAGGTTTTGTGGATGTGTTTGCCTGAACATGTCTACCACTGACACATATAACTTTTCAGCTGCTTATAATATTCCTTTGGGTTTTACTGGTTGCAGAAAGCACAATCTTGCCCAGGATACAGTCAACAGAGGGCAGACCAAAGTACCTACTTACATGACTACAGCCCATGTGTTCCTATGTCTTTGGAAGATCAGGTTTGCAAACCTTTTTCTGATTTTATCTAATAATACAATTTGAACCAGGTTTACTAAATAACTGCAGTTTAAACACATGCTTTTGGGTATCAATGTATAAGCAGTTTAAGCCATTCTCAAAGTCAATAAATAGTTTCAACATGTTGAAATATTTTTAAACACAGCTATTATGACTGTTGAACCTGGTAAGAGGTGCAATTTAGGAATGCTTGTATTCAAAAGTCCAAATTGACATGCATCTGGGCTCCTACTTGCCTAAGCTGTGTGCCCTATAGAGATCTGCTCTGTACACAGGTTTCATGTTTAGCAAACACACTAATCTTAATTACTGTGTGCAAGGCTGTCTCCTACACCATTAGAGGTTCCTCCTACCTGTTAGGGAAAAGCTGCCCTCAGGTGCAGAAAGGGGTGCATGGAGAGTGCCTTGGATAGAGTGGCACTGGGGCTGATGGGAGCAGACTCATGTATAGACCCTGTACTTCTACCGTTTCTCATACCTTCTCATGTATAACTCCATTTAAGTAGTACTAAAAGATACGTACAGCACCTCTTGTTACTGGAGGAGCAAAGAAATGGGACTGAAAAGAATACACGGCCCTTTTTCATGTGGTTTCCTGTCGACACTAATATTCTTTAAGTCCTGTCAGCCCTTGCTATCACATCTGACCATTTATTTATTTGTGTTCTGTGTCTATCCCTAAGCTTCTTCATGTGAAACATATGAGCTCCTGAGGGCACACTAAGCTTGCTGAGGACTACTGAATACTTCAAAAGAGAGGATGTTAGAAGCCTTTGGCAAAATATTTATTTCAAACCTAATGAATTGCTGTTCTTTCAGCTACAGTCTGCCCCATCTCAGCTGCTGGAGCAGCGGTGCAGACACCAGAGCTTAGAAGAAGCAGGCAAGAAGTGAAGTTTCCATTTTGCAGTCTTAACTGTGAATTGTTTTCCAAACTCAGCCATAATCTGCCTCTCCTTTAAACGACACAGCAGAGGAGAGCCAGGCTGCCTATACAACTCTGCTTTTGGGGGATTCTAGTGAAGATGCTCTTTCGCTAGGACCATAGCAATTAGCATGGGAGGTAAATTAGGCTTCAAATCATGTTTGCACCAGTGTTTCATGTAAAATGTGACTGTTCCCTTAGAGGAGGTTTGTAACTCATCAGTTAGTCTAGTTGGAAACTAAGAAAAATACATAATTTAGTAGATATGCTACAAGTATTTTAAACATATAGACCAATATATTCATGCTTTATTGCAGAAACAGTACCTGATATAGTGTAAGTCAGACAAGTGTTCTGCCATTGACTTTAGAAGCTGGAATTTATTCAGTCCTCATCCTTCTACAGAGGCAGAAAGACTTGCTATGTTCAATGCCTGCCAGCAGTTACCACATTGTGATTTCTCAGTTAAAGGAACAACAAGATGGGAAAGGGCTGCTAAAACTTTGCTATGTAAAAGCTAATTATAAATCAAGACAACACAAAAACATAAATCCATGAGCTTCTTTCTGATCTTAGACTGCTGTAACTGAGATCAGTGGCCTGCTTTGTACCAGCAAACTTAAACGTGTTTGTAATCCAAGCCAAAAACTCAAATACAATACTGTGCTTCAGTGCTCACTTGAAGCTAACCTTAAAGCTGCTTGATAAAGCTTAATAGTAAAACTTAGTCAAATATTACTGTGGTGTTAAAAGAGAACCTTTGGATTTTGGGAGAACTTTTAATGTTAAATATTTTTACAAAAATCACTGATATACAAATATTAGGAGAAACTAACCTTCAATCCATAACCTGCTAGGACTACACCCTTGCCATGGAATTAGTGAAAATGCAGTCTACTTTTCTTTGCTTTGAAACTTAGTGTAGTAAACTTTAGAAGTGTGTGTATATATATATATAAAGAAGTGTATATATATATATATATAAAAGTGTATATATTAAAGTGTATAAAAAGAGACAGATACACCTTTTACAAAGAGAATTGGCTAAAATGCATCACAGATGCATCAAAAGGAATGTGACGGTTTGTTGAAGACTATCAAAATATACTGCTAGAAAGACAGAGATGCATGGGAACTGATGTAATCATGACACTAAAGATATGGTAACATTGCCATTTTCCTAAACCCGTACCATTAAAAAGTGCCCTGAGCATGGTGTATATATTTAGCACACTTCTTTCAGTCACTTTTAAGTTATCTTTCTTCTATAGCTTATCATTTTCAAGGTCTGCAAAGCTAGTCTAGTCCTTATATACAATTTTGAGACTTCCAAACTTTAGCCTACTCTGCATTACACCAACAACCCGTGACTAATGTGGTCTTTTGGCAACAAAGCAGTGATTTAATGGAATGAAAAATTGGCGGAAGTTTCTTCTGTCAACCTAAGGATATCCTTTTGCAAGGAAGAATCCCATGTGAGTCTTTAAGACGAATTAGCTTAAGTTTTCCATGACTGTAACAGTTCTAAGCAGCTGTAGAAATACCAAATATATAGATGTATTTTTGCCATATGTATAGGGATGATTAAGGTTTCTCATTTGCTGTATCTGGGCTAGGACAACTCCTAAGGAATACCATGCAAGACATCATATATCCTCAGTTCTACTGAAATGGACTTGTTTTAGATGTGTTGCTATTTATATAACTAATGCCAGAGTGATGTCTCAGAATCTTCCCTTCAATGTAAATATTTCAGCACATTGCTTATTATATTTAATTTTTGTTCATGCCTTACATATAGCTTTAAATAAAATCTGCTTGACATGGTTCTTGTAAAATTATGTACTAAACCATATTTTTTTTTGTATAAACATGCATGAACATAAACAAATTCATATTCTGAATTATACAAATTTATGATAGTATGTAAAATTCAATGTTTTTAGTATGATAGTATGGCTCTTATCTGGGAGGCTGGGACTATAAATAAAGTAATGAAATTTCTAGTCCCATATGTAGACACCTAACGAATCAAGCTGCAAAATAACACTGTCTGGATTCCCACCCAAAGACTTGTAGTACTCTTTAACGATTATTGATTTCTATTGACTCAGTAAGGGACATGTCTATTTTTTTAGGGTTGCATCATTTAATTAAAGATCTTTTCTAATCTAGATAGCTCCTGATGAAAGCAATGAAAGCTTTGCTCAATCTTGATTGATGTTTGTCCAAAAAATTAAAACACTGGAGCCATCCTAAATTGCTAATAGCGCCATTTCTTATCTTACACCTCTTGTTCCTGAAACAGCAACTTCAGAACTATCAACTTTCACTGGGAATTTAACCAATCTCACATAAAGCTACCTGATAGATTATTTTCCTTCAGGATACTTCCCATTCACTTTGATTAAACTGTGAATTAACATGTATTTAAAATAACTACCCAAAACAGTGGTGCTCAGGCCCTGGCACCACTACAGAATAATTTCTTCAGCCATGATTATGATCTACCAGAGTAATTTATCTGGTCATGGCTTGCTCCTTGCTGATACCATCCCCCAAATGCTTGCAACTCATTCTCTGTTAAACCGCAAAAAGTATACTTCCTGCATGAGCAAAGCATATATTCACCTTCCTTCATGTGGATGTAAAGGAATGTATGACAAGGAATACTGCTGCAGATAAGATGAAAGTACTTCTAGTGACAGCCTGCTATGGCCAAAGAATGGTTACTCCTGACAAAATCAGTCAATATTGCAGCTCCCACCAAAGGACCTTCACATTAACGCTGACAGAATTAAACAACACAAGCATCTAGAAGTACCTTGGAGTTACAGACTTTAACATCATCTTCTCAAAACAAGTCCTGCTTCTTCCTCCCAATGAACAATTCAGAAATGAGTAAGGCAAGTTTACAGAACCTTAGAGAATATTTTGGCTCCTCATTTGTGGCTTAATCACAGATTTACTTCACGGTTTGAGTTGAAGAAACATTAAAGGTCATCTAGCTCCAGCCTGCCCTGCTGTAGGCAGGGAGACCTTTCACTAGACCATGTTGCTCAATGCCCTGTACAACCTGGCCTTCAACACTTCCAGGGATAAGGCATCCACAGCTTTTCCAGTCAACCTGTGCCAGTGCCTCACCACCCTCACAGTAAAGAATTTCATATACCTAATCTAAACTTATCCTCCTTAAGACTAAAGCCATTACATTCTGACCCATCCCTACCTTGTAAAAAATCTTTCTCCATCTTCCTTGTAGACCTCCTATAGGTAGTGGAAAACTGCTCTAAGAACTCCCCAGAGACTTGTCTTCTCCAGGCTGAGTCCAACTCTCTATCCTGTGTTCATAGGAGAGGTGCTCTAGCCCTCTGATCGTTCCCATGGCCCTCCTCCAGACAGGTCCAATGTATCCTACTCTCTTGCTTCAGGATCCCTGAAGTGTGGGCCATTTGCATGGGCCTAAATGAATACTGTCTTTCATTTCAATAAGATGACCCACACAATTAGTTTGGTGCGTTCACATGCCAATATTCTTTGAAATAAAAAATGAGAAAGGAGAAGCAGAGTTTCAAAAAAAAAAACAAAATAGCGTTGTTCAGTTGCTCACACCAGGTCAAGGAAATATCCTGGACCTACAAACACAGGCCTGGGAAAAAAAACCCACATGGCAGAAGTTCTTCAATATCTACAACAATCTATGTCATAATGAGAGCATCTTTCTATAGAAACACCTTTTCTTGAAGCAGAACAGTCCTCTGGCTGTTATCCTGTACCTCTCAGGTTTTACATTGCTTTATTGACAAATATCAAAATAAAGAGAGGTAAGAAATCAGTTCAAATGATAGATGAATTTAATGAGAAACTAGATAACTCAGAAGCAGTTTTAACTGATGTAACCATTTAAACCCATATGTCCTAGACATGTACTTTTTATCCCCATTGCTTCAAATAATTTCTGAAGCTAACCAAGGTGGCAGTGCTTTTTTGTAGAGTAAGTCAGACAACATTTGTTGGAGATTATTTACTAAATCAAGTCAACTAACCTACCTGAAAAAAAAAATAAAAGCCAATAAACAAAAACCAGTTCTACCTTTTAGAGCACAAAGTGTTTGTCCAGGAGCTGTGTACTCAAGAGCTTGTCTGTTTTTCTAAGTGTAGTGATTGGTCTAGGAGAAGATAACTGCTTTTCCTTACAGATCTTGCCTTGCTGATATCATCAAACCATTGCAACCGCATCACACATAGTACGGGAATGTCTTATCAATCACTGACTAGTAAGGGTGAAAGGTGAACCATTTAGTCCAGCATTTTGTTGAGCAATGTGCCAATCTGGCACATTTTCAAGGAGGTTGTGAGGTTGGATTTCTTCCCCTTGAGATGGTAAGAGCGCATTGGGAAGGCTCGCAGGCGACAGATGACACTGCTCACAGCTCTGTAGCTGTATCTGCTATGTGTAAGGGAAAGGCTCCCAGCTCCACCCCAGTCCTGCTGAATTCCTGTGGCCTCACTTGGATGTTTAGCCAAAGATGCTTCAGCTCTTACTCCGTGTTACTCTAAATTTGACTGCTTTTTTTCCTTCCTGAGCTATTGCTCTAAGGATCTGTACAATGCCAGGATTAGTTATTTTAGGGGAACCTAGAGATTTTTAAGGGAGCCTAGGGATATTTTAGGGATGGATGAGATCAAGAAGTTTCAGCCTGCATACTTTTAGATACTAGAAAAGCATCTCCACCAGCTAAGTAGTTAAAATATTTTTATAGTTTGGAGTGTAATTTCAGGACTGTCAGTTACATAGACTATGATGTTCCTCTTGCAAATACGTTTTCTGTGATTACAAATTCAGAACCCTGAGGCTTTTAGGATCAACAGCAGGCAATTCATTCCAACAAGGTTATACACTTTACAGAAATGTAGGGCCAGTGTAAACTCTGTGAAACTCTAATAGACATTTCCACTCAGGCTTTTTCACATTCTGTGAAAGCAACTGCACTGAACAAAAATACACACAAGCTGAATCCACATCAAAGGCATATGCACTCTTAATATCAAACCAGAATATTTCGCCTCTTGTTTTTCTATTCAACTTCCAGCCATCCCCAGTTTGCTGAAATGCCTTACTGAATGTACAAGCATGCTAACCACCCTTTACAACCAGCAATGTGGGGCATTATTATAATTACAATATTATTTTTGGATGTATGTCCTGCCTGTGTTTGCATCGTCAGGAAAGCGCACACACAAAATCAAATGCTCACACTGGGGTGTACAAGTGACAGCAAGAAAGCAGATTATCCTGGAGATATTTATCTGCAGGTCCCTGTTGTACAGTGTCTCCCAGGATTGTTTTATTCTGCTGTGGTACTCAAAAGACGTCTGTCGTGTTCTTAGGCTGATTTGTTGGACTATCCAGGTTGTATCATTTCTAAATGGCATCTTTTGCAAGTGAATATATCTGCAGTATACCCAAGATATGTCCTTCATTTTTTTTCCAATCACTCTTTAACCTTTACAGCTCCCACACAGAGTCTTGTTTTCTATATGCCTGCAAATTTCCTACTGGAGGAATGTAACTCCACTGGAACTCACGGTACATTTAAGTGCTGTAAAGGAAACAAAACCCTTTCTGCACTATATGGCATCTGTCATTAGTAACGCCAGAGCAGCAGCCACCTACGAAGCTACTGAGCCTCGGCAAAGCTTCAGAGAAAGGCCGCCTGTGAACTAATCCCCCGTATTCAGGCTGTTTCATTCTAGCAATTGCTCAAAATTCGTGCTCAAACTGTCCGAAAGCGTGTCTGAGCCCCCAGGAATGTGAGCTAAGCCGTCGCGTGGGTCAACGCTCAGCGATGCGAGCATCTACTCAGAAACGCCTCAGCCGCCCGCTCCTCTGACACAAAACCATCGCCTTCCCAGCGCGGTCTCTGTACTCGCTGCTGCCCGCTGCTCTCAAGGAGGGTTGAGGAGAACGGGGCAGGGAAAGTACACACTACACACTACACACTACACACTACACACTACACACTACACACTACACACTA